>JANSTP010104452.1:0-13174 GCA_025330745.1 Cladonema radiatum | reverse complement strand
AAGAAAAATTTACCTACGGAAATTTTTAAAAAGATACACGGGTAATCTAAGAAAAATTTACCTACGGAAATTTTTAACAAGGAGTGTTACACCATCAATTGGTCTATAGTAAGAAAAAGTTCGGGTAACAATCCAATAATTAAAACCTGTAATTTGTGCCCAACTAAAAAGTTGATAATTTGCAAATTCAAAGACAAAGGAAACCTTTCGAATAGAAGATCAGAGTTTGTGTCAAAATATAGACATGAGTCCAACTTATTACTAACATCTCATTCCTCATAAAGATTGACTCCAGCATTATCAATTGTCATAATAAAACATTGCATGAGAAAAACTGTTAACGAAAATTCATTTTTTTATCATTCTGCCTCTGATGATCGTGGGTTGAACAACTGATTTACTCAGCACGAAACACCGTGTTAGGCCTATTAATAAATATTGAATAAATATGTCCTATATACTATAACTAGCCGTTTAAAAATTAGAAAATTACTTAATTAACTTGATCTAAGAATAAGTTACCTCTTTATCTGCTTTCTCTATATAGCGGTTAAAGAATAGCATGTGTAGCTAACTAATGAATAATTTTCAATTAAAATTTGTGAAGCTGATTTCCGCTTAACAGTTAGTTTCAATAAATATCTGAAGGCTTTTGATGTCGGTTGTTTTGATGGCTTTTGATGTCGGTATATTATAGTTGATATGGGCAAGAAGGCTTCTTTTTCTTTTAAAGTAGTCGTAAAATTGTTCTTTTGTTTACAAAAATCTGATTCATAATATGAGATACTCAATCAATTGATTAATTCTCAATCGAAGTACCGACGGTAGTTTCCGAAAATAGAATTTTCAAGTCCAAACTCTGTACCATGTGATTATGTGATGGCGCCATCAAAAATCAAATCCTTTATTGCATGTTCGATATTACTTCTTCACACCTTCATCACTTTGTCAAAAAATTGGACGGAATTTGAAAAATCCAGTTTTCGATACTTATTAACGAAAAAAACATGACACAAAAAGCATTTCTAGTTTTTTTTTTTATTAAAGACTCTATGGGAACTCTATAGTGAAATATCACAACACTCTTTTTGGTCATCGGTGAGCTGAATTTTTTTAACAGTTTGGGGAATAAACTGGCTTTTAGGATTTTAGTTTTCAATGTTTTAAAAAAACTGATTTGTTGAAAAGCACAAGGAAAATTTTTGCTGGCTCCAGAGACAGTCTTCGTTCAAAGTACGATTATTTTTGCGAAATTTTTGCAATCACTTGAACATCTTTTTCGAAAAAAGATGACGCCAACACATTTTAAAGATCTTGATAAAAATAAAAGTTCAAAGTAAAAATCTACCCTTCTGAAACCAGCTTGCAATCTGAAAAAGCTGAATGGGAAATAGTTTTCTAACCTATCGAAAAACATTTTGAACCAATTGTTTGTTTTTACTTTCTTAACGTATTGCAAAAATCGAAAAGTTCCACAGTAAAACTGCTATGCGCCTTATTGATATATAAATAAAACAGTGTTAATTAGTTTTGGGCTAGTTAAAACGATTTGTTTGCGACTATATTGTCATGGAAAAGAATTTTTTTTTATTAGCTTATCAAAGATATTCCTTATTTTTCAAAGACGCAAGTGTAGTGCTTCAGACCAATGAGACTGTTACCAATGTTTAATTTATTCCTCCGTAAATTATTCAAAGTTTCTAAATTGAAAAAATCATATTTTTAGACAACTTTGAATGTTGCATTGAAGGAACTGTCGAAGAAACAAGCATTTATGCAACTTAGTACAAAATGTTTTTCATTTCCAGATATATTTTTCTTATCAAAAGCAAATAAGTAAACATTTGTTTCAAATTTTCTGAAGATATTTTGAAAATGAAATTATTAACTGCAATCTTATTTACATGCAGCATCCAGTATGCATTTCTCTACATTACCAGACTGGAAGATTGCAAACATGAAAGTTCTTTCTCATTGAAACAAAAAGATGTATATTTTCATGTTGACATACTTCAGACGCTGACCGGAATATCTTTGATGAAATGTATCATTTTTTGTATCATTCAATATACAAAATGCTCCTTTGTAAACTACAATCATTTGAACAGCACTTGTGAAATGCAATCAAATCCAACGAGATATTATTCAAAAGCAAAGAAGGCTACGATCAGTGGATCAGGATGGATTTTCGTCTCACCACACTATTCTCCACGCCTGGTAGGTCCGGCAATATTTAAAGCTAAAACAAAGGTAAAAAGGAGAGAGCTCGGTACTTTTTTGTTTTACTAGCGGTTGCAATGCTTTTTTTGTCTAAAAAACCATTGCCTCTTATTCAATGTATTTTTCTACTTTTCCTGAAGGTTTCACGGTTTAAACATTGCTTTAATAGATTTAATAAGTTTTAGTAAAACTAATCTCTGTTTGGCTTTTTGGAGTTACCTGACCTGACCTGCTGAATCTATTCCTACCTGCTTGACATGATTTTAGATCAAGACAGGCAGGGCGAGGAAGGTCATTAGATAGGCCTCATTCTTACTTTGAATAAAATTTACCATTATAAATCTTTGGGACTAAGATTATTTTCCATATGAGCTCAGTATTACTTCAGCAATCATTTTTAAAGCTTGTAAACATATTTTTCGAATTTTTGGCAAAGATACCTAACTTTCTTTGCTATTTTTTGGACAAGAGACTCAATAATATTGTACTCATGAAGGGCAGTTGTTTAAAAGAGTTTAGTGAAAAGAGATTTTGGTGTGTCAGTCTCGATGCAGCGAAATTTAAATATGGGGCCAGAATGATCGGAAAAACATGGATAATAATTTAAGTGAAATTGTCAAAAAAAATCTTCTGAAATAGTATTGTTAAGTAACAAAATATTTTATGAAAAATTGGCATTATAAAAGGCAGACTATCCTGCCATTAAAAGGAGTCTAAAGGCAGTATTCTTTAACTGAATATTTAGTGAGGGAAAATTCAAAAAATATATTGTCTCTAGAATGGCTCTGATCATAAACTTCGGAAAAACAATCCTTAATAAACAGGGAATCCCAAAGAAATATTTTATTTGCTCAAGGTCTGTTTATTGATATCATTTTTGCTTTCAATAAACCGATCTTGATTCTTTTATTTTAGTTTAATTTGTGTTTTTAATTTTCTATTGTGGCTATTGAAGTATAAAGTCAATCTCAGGCAAATTTTTATTATGATGAATTTAAGAATTTGATTTAAAAAGAATTATATATATGAAAAATTTAGCTACTTTTACCAAGCAATTTTATTACTGAGTAAGTTTATCTTGGGGGACCAGGGTGAATTTCTCCAAAATTGGTACTAAAATAACAGGTTAAATTTTAAAAATTCAAGACCTGTAATCATCTAGATCCATAATTTTCAGTCTTAGCCACTACTAATGGTACATAGTACTTAATACTTGGAAATGCATAAGTGAGTGTCTAACTCAATGACTGTAAGATATGTTTTTTTTTTTAACAAAAATGAATCAAAGCTCGGTCAAATACATTAACGTTCTGTCTATTAGTAGAATATTTTTAGATAACACATTCTATTTAATGTCTAGAAAAATGTAGTAACATGTCAACAAATTCTCAAGACCTAAGTATCAGTGAGTGAAAGGGAATAAAATGAACTTAACTTCTCACCACAAGCAGTAAGAAGTTTACAAACATTGAAACTGATTTTTATGCGAATAATCCTTGATTGTTTAAAACATTTATCACAACTCTATCATAATGCCATATATATGAAATTTTTCAAACATCAAAACAAAACGGCACATATTTCATGTTCAGAAAACATTCTTTCCAAGATGTCTCCATTGGTAAAACAGGTGCTATTGGTGCTTTAATCTTTCGAAGATAAGGTCTAGCGAAAAGAAATGTTTTCTTTATATTTAAGTTTTTCAGAGATACGAATTCATCATAATTTTGTGATCTTGATATGATTAATCAATTTTTACAAAAATACTGAAACCTTATTTACATCTAAAGGTAAAGTTATGGTTAAAAATCAGGCTGTCTAGTTAAGTAGTCTAGTTATAGTATTAGTCTAATTCTGATCAGAGCCAACGGCACTAACCAGTACATCATAAAATAGGTAAAACCTTAGAGAGAATCTAACCTTAGAAGTTTGTCAACATTAGATTTGTAAACTTTTTTATATGGTGGAAATAAAGGTTGGAAGTTTTGTCATAAAACTAGCACTTAACTAACCCCCCGCCTCCCCTTCTCAGCTCTAAGCTCTTTCAGGAAGGTTGTTGAAAAAGATTTTATGAGGCAGGTATTTCTCAATGCTATAACAATATAATCTTCTGAATTCTTTTCCGTTCTCTGTAAATTCTATTCTGTATATTATTTTTGCAGGATGGCAAAACATGTTCAGCCATGGATCCCTGCAACCCTGATGAGGCTTGTAAAGACGCATGCAATGCCGATGGATATATTTGTGGTAAGTATTAGCTAATTATTTTGCTAAAAATTTCAAACTGATTTATTCAATAATGGCACTACCGTAACAATACTTACAACATTACAACATATGGAGCACATAGCAATATTTCACACTACTTGAACTAATTGCAGGGTTTTAAACGGAAAAAACTGTTCCCATAATTACCGTTACCGAAAAATTTGATTCTTTTTGTTTTACACACAAGAGGCCAAAAAGATAATTTCAAACAAAATTGCCATATAAAAATCTTAAGGGAAAGCTGGTTTGCTTCTAAAATGTATTATAAATTAAAAAATTTGCACAGTGAAACTTCCGGACATTCCATATTGCAGACACTTTATTTAAGGCCCGCAGGTGTCCCTTATTCTGAGCTTTCATTATATTTGACTAAAAAAAATTTTTAAAAACGAAGCTAATCCATATACAGTAACTCGATCGTAAAATAATCAAGGAAGATAACAAGAACGTGTAGGAATGACATGATTTATGAAACTGTGCCATTTTTAAGAGACCTTACCCTATTCAAAGTGATAATATTTACCGTCCCCCCACACCACTTCCGAAAATGTATGGAAAAACGGAATTACTAAAAAGGCTGCAGGCCTGTGCTAAATTATATATTACTAAAGTTCACTTTTAAATATATAAATGATCATAAAGATAAGGCGTCACGATGTCAGTCTGTCGTTGATGGGCGATAATCCTGATTGGTTATATGGCGTTAATTACTCATAAACAACTTACAAACTCGATTAAGTTAAATACAGACTCTGATTTCCGGGTTGTTTAATATATTTGACTTTGTTTTTCACGAAACAGAGATGCTCATATTATCTTTGCAAATGCTCTAGACTTATGGCATTGTAATGTTCTAAAACTAGAAAGGCTATTCTACAATTCCGTGCGGTCTTAGCATGCAGGAAAGTAAGATATATTTAATCTTTACATTCATTTGTACTATCTTTTAAGAAGAGTTTAAACTTCACAGATAAAAAAGATATTTGTATTAGCCCGACAACGAGGACTTATACTAGATTTAGACAATACAGATTTGTTCTGTAATTACTGTTATCAAATTAATACTAATATAACATTAAAGCTTTTAAGTTTTGCAAAAAATAAAAAGAGTAAAAACTTAAACTTTGGCAATATTGGAAAGTTAATTTTCGCTGCTTCTAAGATTCACTTTAACAATAACCACCCAGAGTAATGGCATTATTTGTAGCATCACAAATTGTCAGGTTAACTTCAAAATCGTCTTGTAAGAATAATGTTTAGTTTGTTTCACAATTCAATTAATTTCTACTAGCTGCACGCGGCGTCGAACGACGCTAAAGCGTTGTATTGGCCTGCTAACGTAGTCCAGGATCGCTACGCGATCCTCTACCTATGTCAATATTCTTAAACCTCTATAACATGTTTTAGATTACTTTGTGCCGCTATCCAGTTTTTTTAATATATAGGGTGTGCCGAAGAAAAAGAAACATGGATAAATTTTACAATATCTTCACTAATACTACGTTTTGATTGCAGAAATTGCGCAGCCTTAAACTATAATAATTATTATTTCGATATAACTAAAAGTTACCTTGATAAGTGGTGAAGGTTAGAGTTTATTGTCACTGATTAAAACTATGAATGAAATCAAAAAATACTTAAAGCATATACAAAATGTCAAATTTGTTCATCAAAATACATTAAAAACCTCAAATTCCCATTGATAACACAAGCGAGCAATTTGGCAGTTGCTACAAACTAGTTTTCAAAGTTAAACAGTGGTAGCACTGACCATTATACTTGTTTATTGCATTTATTGAAGCTGATGGTTGTGCTTTTTGACATTCTGTTATGCGCTCTGTGTATTTTTTGATTTCATTAATATTTTTAAACAGTATCGATAGACTCTAACTTCCACGAATTACCAAGGTTACGTTTAGTTATATCGAAAAAATAATTTCAGTTTAACGCTGAAAAACTTCAGCAATCAAAAGGCAGTATAAGTAAAGATATTACAAAACCTATTCATGCTTGTTTTTTTTTTTTTTTTGACACATCCTAAGTAAGTGCTCGTTTAAAATCGTTGCGATGCTGACAGGATTTAATAATAGATTCCACTTCTAAAATAAGCATCAGACGACGCAGCAGCGTCGATGTGTACCGAGTTTGAACACTAAAGATATAAACAATTTCAAAAGTTGACTTTTTAATGACGTCATAGGCCGTTGTCATGGCAACCAACTGTCATAATTGGACAAAAAAACTTCATAACCATTTGTCTTTTAAGTGTACCAAGTTTGGTTTCTAAAGGCAAATTGCAGAAGAAGTTATATAGGTTTTCTAAAGTGAACCTTTTCATGATGTCATAGTCCGTTGCCGTAGCAACCAACCGTCAAAATTGACCTAATACTTTTAAAACTATTTGATTTATATGCGCACCAGGTTGGACCACTTAAGGCAAGTACAGGTAAAGTTATAGAAAGTTTTGATAATGTCAGACAGCAACAAACTGTCAAAATTGGATCCAAAAGATGCGGGACCATTTAGGGTATACATGGAAAAGAAAATTCGCCCCGTCGCAAATATGCCCTGTTATCAACACGGGAAGGTGTAATAGTTTACCGAAAATGCTACCATCAGGAATTACATCTAGCTGCAAACTGCCTAAAAATTTATCTGCAAATGATTGGCATTTTAAAATTAAGTTTCCAATTACAAAAAAATCTATGAAAAAGTTTTATGTTATCTCATTACAGAAAAGATGACAAATATTGCAACAAAAGATCACAGTCCAGTCCTTGCGCATTCGACAACTCGCCACTCTAGCAATGGGGCAGCAGACGCAATTGATGGAAACTGGGAAACCATAGCAAGTACACAAGGAATTGCAAACTCATGGTGGTACATCAAATGGGACAAAGTATACATCATAGAATATCTATACACAAAAATACAATCAAAAGATGTCGAGATTATCATTAAAATTGGTACTGAGAAGACAGAGCCGTTCAAAAACGAAGTTTGCAATATAATTCCACTGCAAAAAGATAGAGAGCAAATTTTTCTCGAATGTACTGACGGTCCTGTGGCTGGAAACATAATTTATGTCCAACGAAAGGATCCTCCCAACGCAGTCCTTGGAATTAATGTTTTTGAAATACAGGTTTATGTCCGCGAATAAAAACCCCTCTGATAAGTTCAAATGGATTGGTTTTCTGATCGAATGAATAAGTATAGACGATCTTGTCACGAATTCATTGTTTAATAAAGAAGAAAAATTATACTGTACCTACAGGCAAATTTTTCTTAGATTACATGTGTTTCTTCTTTTTTTATTTCCATTCTATTTCGGCACAACTTCACTTGTGACATTTTCATATATTTTTATATGTTTTCTCCAGTTCTTTCTGAAGAAGAAAAGTTTTTTCTTCCTTATTTTAAGGTATTTAAATCTTTTTATATTAAAGTAATCGTGTTTGTATTTTTAAAAACATTTTGTCCGTTTTTTCAATACAGTTTATTGATTTAGGGAATAAACACATTCCAATAGTTAAAACAGTTATTACTTGTGATAAATAACTTTTTCAAAAGCTGTTTTTTAGTTTTAATTTATGACATAAAATTATTAAGCGGTATGAACGAAGTGCACTTCTTTTTTTATAAGAAACCAAGCACAAGACCTAGTTCCAAAAGTTTCTTCGGAATAGCGTAAATTTAATTCCAGAAGTTTTTTATTAAGTTTCTTAGCTTTTACTGAATAAAATTCGGTTAATAGTAGAATTAACAAGTTTGTCACTTATTGGTTGTTTTTACTGCAAGATTTTGTACGTTGTAAATAAGAAAGGTTTCAAAGATGGCGTAAATAGTGCCTTTTTTTCGTATATCGCCACCTTCAAAGTATTCCAACTGTGAATGTCAGCAAGAAAGTTTCTATACAGAAATTTGCCACATTTTCTTAGTTCCAAAAGTTTCTAAATTTTTGGCATGTCCAGTACTAAGTTTCTTATAAATTGGTTTCTTATAAAAAAACAACGTGTATAAGATTTGAACTTGGAAAGACTATTTTTGTTTAAAAGACATTCAATAAAACAGCGTATTTATTTTTATTTTTATTTTTTTTTTTTTTAACCAATATTTTTAGTCATTTTGTCTTAACCTTATCCATGGAAGAGGTGGTGGTTAAAGTTTTTTTTTAAAAAAAACTCCAGAACGACAAATTATTACATGCTCAAATTTGTGGGCATACCTGTCCAGAAGCTATTGCTGGAACCTTTCTCCTCAATTTTCTGAACAAATTTTTTTAGGAAAACTTGGATAACAATCCTTTTACAATGATATGAGACTGTATTTGTGTCTTCATTGTTGCAACACTCTGGCAAGAATAATTGATGTCAATAGTTTTACAAAAATGACGGCATTTATCAACGGTTTTTTCGCACTTTCAGGAGAACTGATTTTCATTAATCTTTTGCATGAATCTTGTTCTAATGAGTTGTTTTAGAACTTGGGAAAGTTTGATGGTCATACCTACCTTGTGACCTTGAAAACTAGGGGAGGAGTCAAACTGACCGCCCCCTCCCCCGGATATTCTAATGCAAAAAAAAATTGTATGAATAGGCTTAAAGACAAAAGTTTAGATAGGTTTGACAGATTAAACAATGAACACAATGCATGAAAATAATTAAGCACTATCTTAATTTAATTCTTTCTTTCAAAAATTAATTATAACATAAGCATAGTAAATGATTATGGCCAGGAAAGTTTTGTAGCACTATGCCTCTTGTTCGGAAGTTCCTTAGTTGATTTTTTCTTAGATTACTTTTTTATCTTTCTTCTTTTTTTTACTTTGTTTTGATGCAAATTTTTTGTCTTTTCTATTATTTGCAAATGTTTTCTCTAGACTATGTGCGCAACAAAAAATGTGTCTGTTAGCTTACTTTTATTGGTCAAGTTTGATGATGGAAGCTATTATTGCAAATTATTAGTTAACCCTATTTTAACTGGGCTTCTTTGACCCTAATAGTTTTTTTATTTTTTTTGTAGTGGAGGGGGTCAATTTGGCCCCCTCCAAAATTTTAGGGTTCCAGTAATGCTATGACTAAGAAACTTAGTTAAGTTGAGGAACAGCTCTTACTGACTCGATTCATGCAAAAAAATATTTTGATGACGCAACTAGAATGATGACGTCATCATCTTTTAAAAAAGCGGTCAAAAAACTTTAAAAATAATCTCACCTCACCTCATGGGTTTCGTTGGAAAAAAGCGAAAATACATTTTCTCAAAATAGGTTTCTAGTAAGCAATAGAGCCTTTTTCTGTCTTCTTTCTTCTTTCTTAAGACAAAAATTTCCATAGAAGCTAAAGACATAATTTGATTTCAGTTGTAGCTATAGACATTACTGACTATTTAAGTAAGAATAAATATTGTTTGCCATTCGATTTTGAATATTTGTTTACTTTACAAAGCTATTAGCAAGCACTTGTATTAAGGTTGAGGATGTCAAATTATAGAGGACATTTGGAATTTTTGTGGCTTTATATGCTATTGTTTTCTTTGTTTTATTTTTGAGAAGGATATGGTTGACCATTTTCCTCAGAAGCAAGGATCATGATATTTTGTTCTTCAATTTTTTAGCCATAAAGAGTTACGACTATCTGTTTTCTTTTACTTTTTGTAAAACTTTCCTAAGCAACATATAATAGCATTTCAGAAATCTTAGTAACGTAAATTTTGCTTATTTTGAGACGAAAAAAGTCTTTTCTATTGCTAGTATGTACCGAACCCTTTCTAAACGTTATTGGTTCATATAATTTAGCGCGATAAACAAACCAAGTATAAGAAACAGATAACGATTTGTCTATGGCCTGACTTCACGTGAACTTCTCTAAAAACCCAAAGAGGAAAGGATGAAGCTAAACCCCTGAAAAAATAGGTTAGAAATCGTTGTTAATAAAAAGCATATATTTATGGTAAAGGATATTCCGATTCACAGAACTTCTTATTTTGATAACATGATCAATCCTTTTCAGCTCGTCATTTGGAGGCTGCAATTAAACCCTTTATGTACTGGCATTTCTTGATAAGATTTTTCACCTGTATTGATCAAGGCCTTTTTTTCTCTGTTCTCAGGAACACTTCAAGGAACCTTTATGCAAATAGAGTCTCAAAGTAATGACAAATAAAAAAAATTATGTTTAAAAAATATTTTATCGGAATTAGAAACACAAAAATAAATCATTTTTTTCTGGTTTGATGTTGTCCTAAAAATAGGAAATGACATGGTGGTGTTGATTAAAAAAGTTGAAAAAATATTTTGGACCCCTGATACATCAGCCACTAAAAACCTCACTGCCTGCAATCTTTTTCTAGAATAGATTTAAAAAGTCAATTGACTTAACGCTATTCAAGCTGGGCTTTTTTTGATGTCTTAACGCTGAACCCGCTCTCTCTCCCTTGATAACTGGAGAGCAACAAATGATAGAGTGATAAAACTTTGTACAGTTGTAGACCAACTAATTATGAACAGTTTAGTACCAAATTTGAACAATGACGTCGTCAAATTTTTATGACGTCATCCTTTTTTGACTGATAGGTCATCAAAAATCAGTATTTCGAAAGTCAAAACTTGAGTAGCTCCTGAAGTCAAACCTTTTTTCATGTAGTTTTCACCATTTTTCTACAAAATCAAAGTTCTTTTGGAATATTTGGACTTGCGGGTAATTTGGATCATTCGTGGCGATAACAAAATATGTCAAGAGATTTAAAAAATCCAAAACAGATTTTGATGTATTTTTTCAAAAATGTGATGTAGTGCACAGTAAGCGATAAGAAGATAACAACGGTGTAGACTGTTTTCATCTGAAAAAATGAGAAAACGTGCCAGTAAACAGGTAGACGCTCTGATGACTAAGGCCTGAAAAGGGTTTTAAGGTTGTATATATATATTTCGATGTTATAAAATAATTTGATAACATTTTGCACATGTATGCATTGTATTTTTAAAGTAAAATAATATAGCGAGATTTACCCAGAGTTTTAAATAGTTTTAAGACTCAGATTTTGAAAAATTACTACAAACTATGTAGCGAAAAACTTCATCAAAAACAACAAAAAAGTTTGCGATGGAGACCAATGAAGTTTTGCTCTAGTTTTACTCTCTTACTAGAATTTTCTCAACTTAATCGTTCATAGTAGTTTATTGAGAAAGTACCAAATTGGGATAGTTATAGTTTATTGCCATTTTTAATTAGGAAATATAATCCTGTAAACATTTATTTGTATGGAAAAAACTTATATGTAGTTATTATATAAAAAGCACCTAAAATGCAAACTAAGGGTTTGAATTTAAAAAAATGCGTTACAGGGAAGTTTATAGCACAAGTTTTTGCATCAAGTTGTAGGTCTTTGGTTGAAGTTAATAAGTTATTCAAGAGGCAAAAATTGAATAACTTTTAAGAAAATATGACTTATATTAATTGACCCCCAGTATATACGCTGCACTCTATTAACAATATATTTGTGAGTACTTTTTTGACAGCAAGTATCTAAAATAAAGGCTGTTAAACGATGTATTTTATACCTATATTGTTAATTAATGGCAATTTTAGTTATAATTGGTATCTTCTTTTTTGTCTTCAGTATCTTAATTAATCGTATTCAATATTACCCTCCAATTATGGGATCAGCAACCGCCAACGTAGTAGTAAAAGCCATTTCGTAAATGCAAGTTTTTTATAATTTTCCTAAAAGTGAAAGTGTGTTGAAACTTAAAATCCTTGCATTGTTTTATTCTAAAATTCTATATAAATCATATTAAATTACTTTGAATAGATTTTTAGTCAATAATGCCTTCTTGCATTTCTACACTCTTCAATCGTATTATTAACACCTCCTGTATAAGGTCAAATTGTTGAATTCAAGCCACACCTTCATTCGATAACACAACACCCCAGCTTAAAAATAAACCTATTTTTTAATGAATTGATTAATTCACCGAAAAAAATTTACATTTTTCTAGACTTCACACATTTGAAAGGAAAATATTAATAATTTGTTTGAAAAAGGCAAATATAATACAAAGTCCAAATGCAAGTAAAAGAAGCAAGTTCAGTTCCTTAAATTGAACAAAGCAGTTAAGCATTTACGTTATGTCAACGTTTTGTTTTTTCTCTAGCTAATATTTTTACAAGCTTAAAGTTGCAACAGGTCACAAGCGATGTCTCATGTAATCTTCACTGAATTTTTATCTTTATTGTCAAGCATTTTTAGAATTAAGAAATTAAAGACACAAGTTGTTTCTTCCATGTGACCAAACTGCTGTTTTGCTCAATACTAGAAACCTAAACAAATTTGCACAAAAATCTTTCTGACTTTTAATAAAGACCGTTTGGTTATACCTTGATCAGATTGTTACTGATGTTTAGTGAATACATGCATAAATTATTCAAAAGGTTCTAGTTGAAATTAGTTTGCTTATTTATAACTTTGAAATTGGTACTGAAGAAAAAGTCAAAGCAAAAAACAATTTTGTAATTCAGTAAAAATATCTTTCGATGTCTTAATTTTGTCCTTAAAAATAAAAAAGAAAGACTTTTTACAGATTTCCTGTTCCTGATATAGTTGGAAAATGGAAGTATTGCCTAAGATCTCATACATAGCGACAAGCATTTTAGTAACTTTTGTTTTGTTAACTTTTTGTTGATATTGA
>JANSTP010104451.1:0-23408 GCA_025330745.1 Cladonema radiatum | reverse complement strand
TTTATTAGCAACAAAAATGCTTTGTATCTCAAGAACTAAATATAGTTAAGGAAAGAAATTTTTCTTAGGACTTTTAACATTCTTCCCCTTAACTTTTAGAAAAAAAAAAAAACAATAAATATTATGAGCTGTGAAGTTCCCGTTTAATTCGATGAAGAAGGAAATATAAGTTGAAATTCTTACTTCTAGGAAAACAGTGATATAAAAAAGAAAAAACATATTGTGAAAGAATTATGCTGGAAGTGGTGAGCTGACATTGCTGCTTTAAATTTCTAGTTGTTTGAGCTAACTTACTGTTATTTTTTTACTAAGAGCATTCTTAGGAAACTAAGATATAAAAGGGCATTTACATTGACTTTAGTCTCTTTTTTAAGTATATTGTATATCCTGTATATATGAGATGTTGTATATGCTGTGTTTGTTTCCGTTTCATTTTAGGTTATATATAAAAAGTTTTTAGAGGATTTTCCTGTTGCTTGGTCTTATAGCTATGGATAACTCCTGTTTCAATGTTCTTACATGATTTCATATCATTTTATATATTGGATTTATAACATTATTATCAACACTGTGTCATATTATTTTAAATGATTAGGGAAATAAAGATTCTGGTTTACTAGTTTATTGTTCAATGTCTCCTTTTTGTTTTCCCTCCTCATTAAAACTCATTTCTCCACCCTATGTGACAATTTTTTTAAAGTTTATTTATCCTCCATCAAGAGAGAAAAGATCCTTCTACAGAAGGAATGCTTTGTTAAAATTAAAAGAACTGATATCTACTTTATATTTGCTAGTGTTCTGACAGTACATTAAAATTTAATATGGACATTGCCTAAAATGTTGTTTATGGGTGATTCTAAAAAATTAATACTTTTATGTCTTCAAATTTTCTAGTTATTGTTTGATGTAAAAGACTCTCTGAAATTGCTAAAATAGCCAAAATAGAAGGTCTAGATTAGAAAATTTTCTACGCCGCCCAACCATGGTGGGCGGCACTTTTTAGGCCCCTTTCATTACTCACATTTCCAAAATCCTGGGTACACCCCTTTGTTTATATTATTGTTGTTGTTGTTGTTGTTATCATTATTGTTATTATTGTTATTGTTGTATTTTTCTTCTTATTTTATTATTATATTTTGTTTTAGTAACCTCTCCTTTTTCCATACACATGGCATTGGGCACCGTGATGGAAATGAGCTCTTTGAAGTCTGTCTTGTGACATTCCAGCTGTCAGCACGCCTTCTCTGGAAAAAAAGGAAAGATGTGGTTTTTCATTAAGTTGCCTAAATTAAGTGTCAAAAATAATACTTTTGTTGCTGCTTTTCCTTGTTCTGACTTTCATGTAGTTAGCTCATTTTTTATCAAAATTTTATTGAAATAGAAAAATGAAAATTTGAAAATGACTTCGAGATCAACATTATGGAGAAGAGCAAAAAAGAATGTGCTGGAAATGACAGTAATAACATCGGATCTAGGATGTCATACTGATAAAACAGATAATTCCTCTTTTAATGAAACCTTAGATAATTCTATCCACCCGTTTCCAAAACTCTCAAGTTATGATGAAGAAAATTCTACCCCCTTTTTGTCTCCAATCCATAGTGATATTACTATTTCAGACAGATACAGAAGAGAATTATTGGAAGATGATTTGAGATTACTCTCGATTAAAAAAAAAAATTCACGTATTAATGGTTTACTTGCCATTCTTTCGTAACATAGACACACAAGTCTGCCACGTGACATTAGAACACTTATGAAATCTGTGCGTACAGTAGATATATCACAAAAATGTTCAGGTGATTATTATTATATTGGATTAAAAAAGAGCTTAGAAAGGTCTATAGCTACACATGAAGGTTTTACTGACAATGATATTTCTCTCATAATAAATATTGATGGCCTTTCACTTTTTAAATCAAGTTCTGTTGAGTTATTGCCGTTGTTGGGATGTTTTAGTGATCTTACACCATTTGCAATAGCCTTTTATTGTGGCTCAAAAAAACCCACTAGTGTGGAAGAACTGGTTGAAGATTTTCTTGTTGCATACGAAGAACTAGCCAAAAGTGGTTTGATGATATCAAGCAAACATTTGAGTTTCCATAAAATGTTTTAGTTGTGATATACCAGCAAGGTCATTTTTGAAATGTACACAAAGCCATAATGCTTTTTATGGCTGTTAGCGATGTTTAGTGAGGGGAAGAAGTGAAAGCCATACAACTATTTTTTTAAAATCAAGATTGTGAACTATGGACAGAAGAAAAATTTAGTAATATGGAAAAAGAAAACCATCAAGTTCGCAAGTCAATATCAATCAATTATGGCATCCCATGCATAAATGGTTTTGTGCTTGATTATAAGCATTTAATTTTGTTGGATGTTGTTAGGAGAATAATAAAATTCTATCTCAAATTCACTTAAATCAAGTAAGCAATAATCTAGATTCTATGAGAAAGCGTGTTCCTTTAAATTTCAATAGAAAGCCTAGAAGTTTACTTGAATGGAAATTATTGACTTGTTCTACACCTGATATGATTCAATACTCTAATAACTTTCTCCGTTGGTTTGTCGCTAAAGCTCCTGCAATATAAGGGAGAACATTTGTAAGCTATAACGTTCATAATCTTATTCACTTGGCACATGATGTTTCATATCAAAACCTTCCTCTTCATAATATATCTGCATTTGCCTTTGAGAACTATCTTCAAGAATTGAAAAAAATGGTTTCCAATGGTAATAACCCTATTGCACAGATAGTGAAAAATGTGCCTCTGGTAGAAAAATTAATTTACAATGACACTGAGTCTGCTCCTATATTAAAAGAAAAGAACAGAGACGGTTGGGTCCGATTAAAAGCTGGTGATTATTGTAAAATAATTGATTTAGATTGTAGGAGCCAAGAAACATTAACTGTTCAAGTTGCTCCTCAAGCTGCGCTGGAAAGTCGTTCTGTCCAACCTTGCGCATCTAAGAATCTTGGAATTGTAAAATTATCCAATAGAATTCGACTTTGAAGAAACGAAATTGAAATAAATGAAATTGATTGCAATTTTTTTTTTTCTGAAGAAAAAACACTTCCTTTATTTTAATTCCAATGATAGACAAATTTAATCATGACTAGACTTTTGGTGCTCTAGTTTCCTTCAACTTTGTCTATAGTTAGAGGATTTATTGTTCTTTGTTCAATTATTGTTTATATGTAAAGTAAAGATTTTGTGCAATCATTCTTTATTTCTTATGGAGAATATTTTCTAAAAAAAGGGATTGTGTTCAATATTTTTGAAAAATAATAGAATTGAATGAAATATACAATGAGGCTCCAATTTTTCATAATTTCAATTTCTTTAATAATCCATGGTGCTGTAAATTTTCATGATTTTTGCTAATTAGAGGGCTACATTTATTTCAAAGTTTTTTTTTTTTTTGCTCTCGAAGATTTTGAGTTACCATAATGCTTCAATTGTACCCACCTCGTAGTTGGAATTAAAGCACTCCCTTCCAATAAACGCAAAATGGCATAGGGCTCACAGTTTGATTAATACTTTCAGTATTTTTTGTTTTTGCGAAAGAAAACGAAAAGGAAGTACTTAAATTCAAATAAGTGCACATCCAAGAGCGCTGTACCTAATATGTGGGGCTCATTGGATAGTCGCACTAAATAGCTGAAATATGATTGACAGTCTTTTTGAAGAATCTGACACTGCTGCTTTGATATTTCTTGAAATCAATTCTAGAGGTGCCACTACATTACCCAAGGCTATTTGTGACCTCATACTGTATTGTATTGTACTTTGCTTTTCACATATGTACATTTTTAAATGGTTATAGAGGTAAGGCTTTAATTTGGTAAGCAGTACTAATTTTAATATCTTTTTTTTAGTGATTTTTAGTTTAAAAACTCTTGAAATTATTCTGTTTTGTCTACTGTGATGTCAGTTTGACTGTCGAATAATTTTTCTAAACAAAAAGTCAGTAGTACACTTGTAATAATTCAATTCCAGTCTACACCCTGGAAATAGAGAGGAAGTCAAAGGCATTACAGTAGTAAACTTGGTAAGACCTATGAAACAAATATGGCAAACAGAGGATACAGTACTGTCATTTCTTTTTTTTTTTTTTTTTTTGTTATCCTAAAATGTAAGGCAGACTCATGTTTTCGGGTATTCAATTTTTGTAGTTCTGACTACATTAATGTCCATAGTTGGAAGAGGGGTCCAATAATCCCCCTTTTCAGAGCTATCCCCCCTTTTTCTGTTAGGTCGAAACCCCGCCATCCCCCTTCTCTTTGAAAAAATTTCCATCATCCAATAAAAGGATAATTTATCAACGAAACCCTTGAAAGTATAGCACACTTCTATGCACAGATCATCTTTTACACATAAATGACAATGAGCCATTGTTTCCCAGCTTCATTTTCAAGATTGTTGTTAGAAAGGAAATTTATTCATTGCAAAACATTAATCAACCCCCTTTCAAAAAGTTACCCCCTTTTAACTCAATCCCCTCCTTTTCTACAAAATATTCTGCTGCCCCCCTTTTCAGCCAAATTTTGGAAAGTCGATTCCCCCCCCCCCTTTTGAGTGGGGGGATTCCAAATATTAATGTTAAAATAATTTCTAGTTTTTCAGATTGATTAGAAATCCAGCAGGCTCAACAGTTTGGTAGAAATATGTTTCTTCCTCATTTATGTACTCTTGGATATTCTGATACAGAATATCCTTGCATATTATGTATTTGTTTTTTTTATGCAATAGATATTATAAATATAAATTTCTTATTTTTTCCTGAAATGGCGTGGTCAAGAGTGGCATCGAAAGAAAAGAGCGATTTATATGAAGATACCATTCCGAGTAATTGGTTTATCAGTAAATGTGTTAAATGGCCCAAACAAAATGTTAAAATGTTATTTGAGACATGCGCAGACCCACAGCCAGGATCGTCGAAATTTTCTGGAGCAGTGGTCAAATTAACAGGTTTGTTTCTTTGCTTTCTATATACTTTTTCATATTTAATCAAATGTGCAGGGAATAATAATCAGTTTTCATGTATTGTTTTCAATTTCACTAATTTTGATTGGTTAAACGAGATTAAAAACAGATATTTCATCAGAGCATTGGTTTGCTTTACATTAAATCCCTGTGTTCACTGAATCTTAACACGAAAAAATCCTTTCTGATACAAAAATGTTGTAAAGTCAAACTGTGATAATTTTGAAGGTACAAAAGCGGAATGTGATGATTTGGGGGAATGCAGTATTCCAACCAACCGTGAGGCCGCAAAGCAAACTTTACCAGAAGATTACCAAGTAAGTGGGAAATTTGCGACAAAATATAGAAAACTTTTTTGTAGCGATAAAATAAAATGTTGTCATAACATTTTCTGTTGATAAATAATGCTTTTTGAATACATTCATTGTACTCAATCACAGCCAGCCTCTCGAAGTAAATTTAAGTTTGTTATTCTGTCTGAGGGACGTGGCTGAATCAGGTCATGTTTTGGCATTTGTTGTTGCAAAGTTTCTCTTTTTAAATTTCATAAATTTTTGAGGATCAAGTAGCCGAATCATGGCCTTTTATAGAAAATTAAAGAAAGTGTCTGGTATTTATAAAATGGGTATAAAATATTAAGAGAAACCTGCTAAAATTACTTATTTTTTCACCTTTTCTACTTTTCTCTGAACCCCCAAATCCTGGGGAGCGCAAACTATGACTTTACAATTTACGTGTTTTGAAAACATTGAGTTCATAGTGGAACCTAGAAAAGTTTAGTAAATGGGCACCTAATCAAGTTCGTGTCATGTTTTCTTCATTGAAATATTGATGTTAACCCTAGCCAGGCCATAAGATGTGTGTGATCAAACTCCCTTCCTGCATCCAATTTTACAACTCGAAAGCTCGATTTGAATACAGTTAATTCTTTCTTCTGTAGCCTTCATTGAAACAATTTATTACTGACAAAGTTTTCTCTTCAACTAGACGAAGAAGATTAAAATCTGCAATTACCAGATGTACCTCCCTGTCTCAATCAAAATTTGGGATTAACGCCCGTTGATGAAACAAATAAAAAAAGTAAGTGACATTTCAATGCATATTATTCTGTACATATCATGATTTAATGAGTCGATGTGCAATTTTTATTTCTTTATTTTTTAGAAAAATTTCCAGTTGAATCTTTATTTTCCAAAGATAGAAGTGCATCGTATTCGAAAGGCAAGTCCTTTGTGCCTCTTTATAGCAATTTTGTTTGGTTATGTACTGTATCCTTACTTGTACAGGTGCTTTGCTATATTTCATGTCTCTTCGTTTTAGCCTCATCAGACAAAAATGTATCGAAGAGGGGAAAGCACAAAAAGATAATAGATTCAGACGACGAAGGTAAAAAGCACTTCATTCATCATTAGCAGTTTCGTTTGGATCTGAATGTAGTTAAGTTTAAGTTTTTTAGTGCTGTTTATAATTTATTTAAAGTATGATTAATTTGGAATGGTAAAAGCTTATGCTAAATTTGAATAAAAATCTTGTAATAACAGTTAGACATAATTTTCGATGTTTGTGTTTAAAAAAGTCACCTCAAGTACATAACATATTTTATATTAGAGTTCGACTTAGACCAATTTCCAAAGGACGGTTCATTATCAAGGACGTCGTTATCAAGATCAATTGATTATGCCAGTCAGTATTATGTATATATTCTACTTTTCTTTAGACACAGACATTTCTGTATGTATGACATACAAGTAGATGAAAGTGAATGCCCACCCTTAATGCTTTATTAATTGTTACGGCATTTAATAAAGCATAACATTTTTATAACATTCTACAATTGTTATAATAGCTTGTAGAATGTCAGTATCACTTGTTCCTTAACTGCATTTCTATAGATTAAAACGGATGCAGCATTTTCGGCTCAAAGTATGCTTATGTAGAGTTATTCGACTTAAGAAATAAAACCAATGCAATGTAATTTCTTTTAGAACTTTTTCATCTGCTGTTTAGGAACACTTCAAAATGTTGAATTCGCAAAGAGTGCAGTTAGTGCATCATCACCCGTCGTCCCAAAATTGACAAACAGTAAGTACTGTTTATTAAGTCAAATGAGTACACTAGATCTTTACGGGGAGAAATTGTCCCCACGAAAAGGTCCGACATGCGGATTTGCACCGTGCAAAATGGCATAGGAAGCCTATTCGCAACTGTTCGATTAAGCTTCTTTTTTTATAAAAATATAATGCAAGTCTCTATTTTATTATCGAAATTCCAATAATAAAAATTGTGCACAAAAACCAAAAGTCGCCAACGTTTTTCCAAGCAAAATCCATCTTACAAATCATACGTGAATTTACTTCACGCGAAATAGATTTAATCGCTGATTAGCGAAAGTAAATTCATAAAATTTTGCATTTCTCTTTCATCGTGAAACTTTCTCCCCGTAAAATCTTTTTTCACTGAAGCCAAAATATCTGTGCAGAATTTTGTATATTCAAATTTTACCTAGAGAAATACCTGCTACTTTTGACTTCGTTTGGTGCGATTGTCATGTTTTATATATTTTTAGTCATGCCTAGTTGTTACTCCATAAATTGAAAACTGAACTGTGAAACTTAGCTTGGTTATTTGAGCTAGTTTTCAGAAGTTTTTGAAATGCAGATTGAGATAAGCTTTGTACTGTTTTCTTGCAATTTAGAGAGTATTAAAAAGAAACAGATTGCAGGTATTTCCAAGATTCCCTTGAAAAGGAAAGGTAAGCTTCTGACAACCATTGTTTGAGACCAGATACTATCTGCCTTTATCAAAGAGGTGTAGAGGGAGGATAGATATTGAGGGTGGTGCACTTTAAAGGATGGCGTTTATGTCAAAGTTTGAAAATTTAACACTTTTTTTGAGAAAGTTTTCTTTCAGAGTCCAGGTCCCGGGATCCAATGGGAGTCAATATAGTTCTGAAACTCATATAATATTTAACTTTTTTTAACTCATCTTATTTATTTTATCCAAAAGGGCAACTATATTGATATACAGCGGCAGAATATTATCTTTTTTTGAAAACTATTATCAGAACCAAAAATATGACCTATTTTATTACATTATGTAAATTTAGGTCGAGCGCGACACTTAGAGGTATAAATCACCTAATCAATTTAGTTATATTTCTAAATTTCTAAATATTTAACATGGTGACCTTTTTCAATTCCTGTGAGTTTCATGGCAATTGGTTATATGTTTTCTCAGGTCTTAGGGGGTGGGGGGTGTGGGAAATGCAACCCCCGGCTTTGGCGAGCCCATCAGAAGCCTGAACTTGATAGGATTTAGAAAAAAAATAATTTGTTCTAATGGAATTGATAGTTCAATTGCTATTCTAATATGCGTCGTTCTTCAGTTGCGCCACTTGTTGAAGTGAAGCCCTTTTTGCGAATTTTTTAAATAATTGAAGTGTCGACGTTTACTGGAGAGTGCCGTTATAGAATAAATGCGATACTGGTGACTCTACTTTCTACAGTAGTGGCCATAAATTCTGAGACCTCTGTTAAAAATAACATCTGTAATACTGAAATTCTCTAATGCACTATACAACGCCCTCCCCCCACACACCATGTTTAGCTGCCAGAAGTACCCTCAAACCAACATTGTTTCTGGGGGGAGGGGACTGTTATCCCAATTATTTTTAGCTATTATTGTCTGAAAAATAAGTATCAATTATTCACAAAAGATGGGGAAAGATATGATTTTTCAGCTCCATAAAAGCTAGCAATATAAATTACGCATTTACAGTACTTGATATTTCTAGGAGAAAGCAGCTGCAGTCTCAAACATTTTTGGCCACGACTGTAGATCAGTTTGTTCTCGCCATTTTCAAATTAATTGTAGTTTTTGATATTCAGTTGGAGACCTCGACAAAACCAGAAAAAAAATTTCGAATCTCGGTAAGTTTAATTTGGTCTTAATTTTATTGCACCAAAGTAAGTTTTTCTATTTATTGACGACTTCTTACGAAAACCTTTCTTGTTACAATTGTTTTTCAGACCAAAGTAACGAGAGAACCATATTTGAAAATGAGAGGACAGGATTCGAAAATAATCTTATTTTAACAACATTAAAAACCAATACGAAATTCCGTCGAACCTCCAACTTTCAAAAGAACGTTAGTCTTTTCCTTTTCTCATAGGGACCTCGTTTTTTCGTGACTATAGTACTTATTCATTATATTTACTCTTTCAGGCTTTCAGCACAAGCACTTTGATATGCTGTGTCAAGTGAACCATAAACTCGATTACATCATCAAGCATTTGTGTGGCGATGACGACATCGGCAAATTTGAATGCCCGTTTATGACATTGCTAGAAGAGCTCAGAGAAATCGAGGAAGCAATTGAAGATAAGGAGATATTTAAAGGAGCTGTATGTATACCCAGCGGGCACACACATTTTTTTACTACATTCAATTAGTATTCAAAAAACATTCATGAACATAACGATTGTTTCTGAACATTTATTGAACATTCATAAATGGTTCAGATTATGTACGCTATTCTGGCAGAATTTTCACAACTTACCGTGTCATGCATTTACAGGGGTGTTGTTCAAAAAAAAGTCAAATAAAAGGTTTTATAAAACTCAAGATGAAACTAATAATTAGTGAAAAATAAATTAAAAATATAATTTAGTAAATTCATTACAACATTTAATTGAATAAAAAGTTTTTAATAACATATTTTAAGATTTTTTTTATAAGTACCCCCGGCATTTGTATAAAAAGAAAATTTTTTGAAAAGAGCGCCAATCTGGCTTTCCATTTTTTCACGGACGGCAAGCTGACAACTGGACAAGGACGAGTGGATCTTCATGGAGAGGATAATTTCTTTGTTTACCATCACAATGCAAGGTAAGAAGATATTAGAATACTAAATATATTTGAAGACTGTTCTTGAAGTATCTCATAAATATGATGTAAAGAAATCTGGCTATTTTTCCAATATTACAAGGATAAAAGCTTGAAAACTTTTAGTTACCATGGTCAGTCTTCCTTGGTTTTCAGTCACACATTGTACAAAGTTAAAATTATCTGTAGCTATTTGTACCATATGTTTTTTGGGAAACAAGTAACTAAGCAAGAAGAGAAGAGTCTCAACTAAAACTCTCATTTGTTATGGCAGTCTGTATAGGGCCAAGTGCCAGTTGTGGATTTTTTGTGTGCACTCCACTCTGGAGATCTCCAGCATGGACACTCTATTTTAGTTGGTGTATTGGCATAAAGACACATGAAAATAGGAATTTTTGGTATCAATAAAGAAGGAGAACCAACATTTTTGGTGCAGTCAGACGAAAGCTAGCAGCTAGAAATTTAACCTCCGGCATGAGCAAAACATAAAATCCACACTGCTGGTGTTAGCATGGTGAGGGTGATGTCATTGTTTTGGAAAGCTTGTGAAGAGTGTTTCTCTGACTTTTCTTTCCTTTCTGGATTTCTATTTAAGCTATTTTCAACATGTTGAAGCACCATCATAGCTAGCTCCAATGTTAGTTTTCGTGTTTGACCAAGTGCAAGGAAGCAAAAAATTTTCACAAAATATTCTTGTTCTTTAACGTCAAATAACTTAACAACATTTACTAAACTAAAGCTCCCGATCTTTGTACTATGCTATGGCAAAAATTTTCTAGAAAACATACTAAAACTGCAGTTAGTTGCTTTTTTCTTTGCGTTTCGCCTTACTTTTTACCTTTGGTATAGGCTGTGGTTATCTGAGTTAGTGGTGACTCACAAATCGGCGGGTGGGTAAATGCTAGTGACGTTAAGAAAATGCTATCATAAATATCGATATTTGAACTAATTTTTTTTTACATTTTAAACCTGAAAGAAACGGAAAGATGATTATAAACAAAACAGGCTATGGAAAACTCCATGCTCCTATTAAATGAAAAATCTTGAACAAACTGTCTATGGTCGTACACCTTGATCGGTATCAAGACGGCCTTTCTTCCATTCATCTTGCAGAAAAAATCCGGAAAAATTGGTAAAATCGGAAAAGCCGATGAGAGTTTTTTTTCGATTTTGCAAGTTGTGGAAAGTTACTTACAAATATTTTGTATTATAATGAATTTTCAGTCTATGGTGTACGACCAGAAAAAATGACTTTGAGAAAAAGTTAATAATACAGTCCAAAATAGAAAAACAAATCAAATAGTTCTCATTAAGAAAAGTAAAAGAAAAAAAGAGAAAGCAAATGTTTTCGTGATCACATCACATAAGGACTGTGACATCACCAATGGGTGATATTTATGCTGTTCTTCCTCTCAGTTTTTGCATTTCATACATTTGGATTTTTTTGGCATTTTATTAAGGCCAACTCAATAAAGATGCCACCATTTTTTGCATATTTGACACATAAGCCATTCGATATTTTCATCATTATTTTTGTGGATTTTGCGTTCGCTATCTGCCTCGCACGTTTCGCCTTCCTCACTTATTACTTCTACGTCTTCTTCTTCGTCCATTCGATAGATAACATAGCTTTGCAATGCATTGTTTTCTGCAAAGTCAGAATTTGGGCGGTCGGAAATGGGTCTATATTATCGTAATTTTATGTCGTTGAAATTTATTCTCTAGCTAGAAGTGATAAATGCTTCTAAATTATCTTGACTTTACATTCTGATGATTTTGCAATATTTTAGTAGGGGTTTGGGCAGAGTTTGAGCCCCCAGGGGGTAACAGCATTTTGGTTGTCGCTGATAGTTTAGCCAAAAATAGCTAATTTTGACCTCCCCTCCCCCCTAGGACTTTACCAACCTTTTTGAGACTTTCTATTCAGAAAATAGTATAAAACAAACATTCAGACCAAATTTTAGGTCTACAGCATGTTCCAATAAGGATTTACAGCCATTTTTTTAACATCACTCCCGAAACGTGATGAAATGTGATGACGTCAGAATAAATTTGATGGCATGATTTTGTACATCTAAGGTTGCACTATTAGTGTGCATAGTTTCATTACTCAAGGAGTATTGCTTCTTGAGAAATCGAGGGGGAGTGGAATAACCCATGACATATAGGGTTAACCTTTCACATGCCAACCATTTTCAAAAAGGTGAGTTTTTACCAGAAAAAAAATTAAACTATAAAAGGCTGTATAGGTATCCCAAGTTTCCCGGACGGGTCCGGGAATGGAGCTCCAAGGCATTAGGCTGATATTAGGGAGAGAGTACTAAAATGCTTATTAGAATTTTATAATTCAGGGAAACTAAATTAGTATTTATTTTTCTTTAATGTTATGTCAGATAAAGTGCAACGCCAATTTTCGTTGGATGTGCAAAAAGGAAAGTTGCCTTTTTCCAAGTTCACACTATACAAAGTGATTAAAAGTAAGCCTTTTTGTTTAAACATTTTAGAAGGCTATTTGTTTATACATACAATTATTAACAGACGATGACTTGCCTTATCTTTCAGAAGCAATATTAAGAAAATTTAAGAAATCATCTGAAGACGAGGTGCGTGTCTGCGTAAGATACCACATTAAATACGCCTCAAAAAGAATAAAATCGGCGAAAGACAAAGAAGAGCAACGGCATGCGGACGAACAAAAAGATTCAGATTCATCCTCTGAATCAGAATGATTTGATTATCTCAAAAAGACGTCTAAGACTCCGTTTACTGAATGATTTATTTTAGCATTGAAATATAAAATATGAAAACTTATTAAATTACTCATTTATCGATCGTCCTTTTAGTCCTGTTTTGTAATTTCTCACAGTAATTTCTCAATGGATAATATTGTTGCAGCACCCTGAAAACATTTTCTCATCAAAAAAACCATGTTCTATCAACGTTTCTTGTTCCCGTTGCATCAACGTTACAATGGCAACGTTTTTCCGAGTTTCATTTTCAACATTTCCCTGGACGTTTTTTCAACGTTATCTTTTGCTTGGTTTTTCAACGTTACCCCAACGTTGCTGCGTCGAGTGGGATGTCTTTGCAAAAGAAATTCAATAAGACTTTTTCACGTTACCCTTCCCCCCTTTTTTTCCTTCATTACAGCAACTGGATAAACTTCTCTTGTGCTTTCGGTAAACCTTCAAGGCGCTCGTATATTTTATAGGTCTTGCAGAGATTTATTAGAAAAAGGAAAACAGGCAGTAATTTTGTGGAATCTGATCTTGATACTTCAAGTTCATCAGGTCCTGACGAGAATACAAACGCAAACAGGTGTGTTTTTATTTTATATCTTTATGACTTTATAAGTGTTTATGCTTATTGTCATTTAATGGATTTCTTTCAAGAAACGTTCAATAAGACTTTTTTTAGTTTTCCCTTTTTTTTCTTAGCGACGCTTCAAGTGACAGTAGCGATAACAAAACTAATAAGCGCAATGAACCTTTCAATGTGTCTGACAAGCCCAGAGAAAAGTAATAATAATTCTTTTTTGTTCAAAACTTTATGTACGACGAAGGTAAGTGCTCAAAATATAAACTTGCATTTAGCCTGCATAGTAGCTCTGAAGAGTTAGAATCCGAAAATGATAGTTTACTGAATGATAAAATTCGATAATTTACTGTTAAACTTATTTTTGATAATAAAAAACAGTGCTGTGAAGACCAATAGATTTTTTGGAGGTGCGAGAGGCCTATGATCTTAATAAACTCAAACTCACCAAAGCTGTGGTTACACATTGGCTATCACACGGAAAAGCAGCGAACAGGTTTAGCTTTAGATATTGTAGTTTACCGTTCTTGTTAAATATTTTACAATAGAAACTTGACTTGCTTAACTCATCCTATTCAAAAGGACATACTTATAAATAATTTTTTTTAGATGTCTTGACCCGTATGAGCAACTTGTTGTTTCATTGGAGGAGATATACGAAAAGAAAAAAGAGCCCTCTGTTAGGTAATGAATAAATTTATTGCTAAAATATGAACATTAATACCAGTAAAAAAGCTAAACGAAATCTTTACACTAGATACATCCAAACTATTTGTTTTATTTGGGACTTCTCTCTAGCAGAGATCTTCTCAACTCTAAACATGGCCACTTTAGTCAAATTTCTAAAACCGGCTTCGAGCGTCAACTTGATTGTACAAAAAAAAACAAAAAAACACAGAAATGAGTTTTTTCAAATTTACAAAAGGAAACAAATCTAAACCTACTTAAATTTCAATTTTACAGGGGTTCAAGATGATTAAGTCAAGCCAACTACGATAGCTATGATATGTTTGATGGCTAACATTATTCACGCGACCGATAAATTGCAAACATTTTGCAGTCAGCAACTCTGGATTGGTGCCAAGTAGTACCAAAAGAAGTTTCAAGCCTATTAAATTTCTTAGATGAAAAAAGCTACGATCCCTCATCACCACGAACATCCTATTTGGACGTCTGCAAGAGTTTCTAGATATTGCCTCAAAATCAGCAGGTAGCGGGTACCAAAACAGATATTTTATTGAATTCAACCCTGATCGATTCTTTGTCACGTTTGCCCGACCTTTCATCCAAGATCTTAAGTTTGAAATCGTTACGGCTTTCGAGCTTCCAAAGCCACTCAGTTCATTCTCCTTTTTCGAGCCTACAAATATTCCACAAAACAAAGATTTGTTGCACGAATATGGTAACAAAGAAATTGAAGAATTATGAAATTTTTATGGGCAACCAAAGCGGCGAAAAAATAATACAGATGAAATCGGCCTGTTACTGGAAGAAAATGCATTATTGATCAAATTTCAAACAACGACAACAGTGATGTGTAAAAGATACACAAAAGCCAGTCAGAAAATGAAAAAGCAAAGATGCAGAAGGAACAAAAAATTGCAGCATTGAAAAGAGAGATCGATATGTTGACAGTAGGTCGTCAAAAGGTCCATCAGAAAGAAAGCGTTATAAGGCAACTAGAATAAGAATTTACTGATTTGTGTTAAAATAAGGACCTAACCTTTGTTTCCTTTCTAAAGTATTGGGTCTTCAAAGGTAATTCGAAACATTTCCCAAATATATCTCGAGTGATCAACTTTGCCGCCCTTCTTCCCGCATCAATAGCCAAAGTTGAAAGATCATTCTCATTGATGAACTTGATTTTGACCAAGCTCCGTAAACGTCTAGGACAAGAAAATCTGTGTCACTGCATGCAAATTGTGAAAGACAAAAGTGTTTTGAATGACAAGGATTACGAAGATATCTTTCAGAAATGGCCTGCGGGAGATTTTTGACAATTTGTAGCAATATCTCATCTTTCATTTTTTGAGTCTGTGGAGCATGAAACTGACAAAAGAGTCTTTGCTCAGGACTTTTAATTGAACCAACAAACTGTTTTTCTTTTAAGATACTACTAAACAAGGAGTAGGTGTAACCACAATATTTAAGTTTCAAATACATGATTGTTAGGGGATAGTTTTCTCTTTCAAAGTCAATTTTTCTGCAATACCAACTAATATATCATTATATCGTTTGTCACCGTATAATGTGAACTAACGGTTTTTTTTTTTCAATAGGAATATATTTTTTCTATTTGGATTTACAGTTATCACTTTAATATTTTTTCTAAAACACGACAAATTTTTTAAATCAACAATTTTATCTGGTGATGCAGTGGTTGTGAGTACTATTATTGGTGCTTCATGGAATGTTGCTTTTAATGGTGACAACTCTTTAAATTTTGTGCGGAGCTCTTGTCCCCTGAAATAAGAAAATGTAAAACATAAAATAAGTGTTGTTAATCAAAAAAGCTGTTTCAGTAACTGTCATTAATTCTTGGGCTTTGGCTTTTAGTGTGCCTTACCAAATCCAAATATATATGTTATTCCATAAAAAAATGTCTTTGAAGAAGACAAAAAAAAATCCGATTACTATTTGAGGCAGCAATTAAGACAAAGATTAAAAAGAATGGAAATTCCTGCAGACAGTTTGGGTGCATGCTGTGCAAGTCTATGTATATAATTTCGTTTACTGTATAAATAGATTACAAATCTCTAAGTGATTGTTAAATATTACAGGGCTCCATACTCTCCAAAGCGAGACAGGTAAAGGATGAGAAATCATTTTGGTTCTAACATGTGTATTATATTTTCTTGACTACAAACAGTATGACAGATTTGGCAACAGAAACCTTCAGAAACCTTTAAGAAGTCTTCTGAAATCTACTTTCTTAATATTGTCTGGAATGACAATATGATGGACAAATGATTCTTTTATATTTCCTACAAAATATCGTCCATGGCATTGAGTGCATTGATGCTCCTTTCTTTCAAGGTAACCTATATGTTTTAGGATATCAATGCCATTATTTGTCATAACATTTATCATAGCAAATAGAAATTTTGAGGCATCTTGTTGCTCGGGCAATCCAAAGCGATGGAAACCCTCTGATGATCGTGCTAACGTATATCTCAAAATGTAAGCTCCAATAGAATTATCTTGATTTGCCTCAAAGGATCTGGTAATGTTTATAATATCCATTAGGATATCACTTTCACTTTCAGGAGTGTTCAATATTTCTCGAATTATTTCGGGTGCACTATAAATAAATTGAAGAGATGCGTTGCAATAGCAAGAGACAGCATCCGGATTTTCCATACCAACATATGTTACCCTTGGAACTTTTTTTTTCGGTTCATCGTCTAAAAGTTCTCCTTGTAGTAACTTTAGATCTGGAGATACTTCTTTTCATTTTGAGGCTTTCTCTGAAGGCACCTGAAATTTCGTTAAGTCAGTTCTATAGATACCTCTTAACCTATTATATTCTTCCAATGCGTCTTTATTAACAATTATTGAATCTTCGTGGATATCTATCAAGAATAATCATATAGAGTTGTTAACCTTGATAATGCCACATACGCTTGTCCCAAAGCAAATACATTTTTACTGCAATCTATGATTGCATGTTCAAAGGTTTTTCCTTGAGATTTATGAATTGTGATTGCATACGCCAGCGCCATAGGAAATTGTTTTCTATATGCATAAAGTTGCTTCCCGACCTCAAACTTAACAGTGGCTCTTTCGATGCTATGAAGGTTCCCGTCGGAGAAGCAAACAGAAACTTTTTTAACAGTTTTCATGTCATCATCATAAATGAAGCTTTCAACAATGCCTATTTTTCCATTTGCTAGACCTTTCTGGATGTCGATATTTCTAACTATCATTACTTTTGCATTTATAGCTATTTTGAGCGTGGATTTTAGTCCAGCTGTTTTATCACTTTGGTTCTTTAATTTGTTTAATTTTTTTTTTTCTTTTTGTTTCTTATGGGAACCACTCATTTCAAGTGTATCTATTGCTTCTATTATTACAACATCATTACAGCTGGCATTTAAAATCTTTTCATTTAATTCATCACATTGTTTTACAAGTGGCATTATGCATATAGGATCACAGCTATTTTCTTTAACACTCAAATATAAGTGGACTATAGAATCTAGTTTGTTTTCACATGTTTTCTCGTATATTCGGGTTTTTAAAAGTGCAAAGTCTTCGGTTTCAAGTTTTCTCAATCTTAAGCGAGAACAAAGATCACCGTAAGGCTTATCTTTGTTATGCCTCATGTTGATTGTAAATTCATCATACGAAAATTCTTCCCAGAGGTTAAATGAGCCAAAAGAACCTATCCGTTTTCTAGCAACACTGCTTGTGACGCACTGAAATATTTGTTCTCCTCGAACTGGTGGAAGTTGGAGTAGGTCTCCCAAAATAATAACACTGCAGCCACCGAAAAGTAAGTCATCTTCCTTCAAGATGGTACATAGTCTTAAGTGAATATAAGCTAGAGTAATATTAGGAATAATACTACCTTCGTCGATAATTATTAACTTCAGATGTTTTAAAGTATATTGCAAAGTTTGCAAAGTATCATTTGACAGCGTCGTATAATCCTGTATCTTGTTATGTTCAACTGGTAGAGAGAATAGTTTGTGAATAGTGACGCCGCCAATATTGCACGCTGCCAAACCTGTCGGTGCAGCTGTAACAACTGTCAATGGATCCCCGTCATTATCTTTAATGAACTGATTGTAGTAGGAATAGCACCATGTGACAATAGTTTTACTGAATAGGATTTCCCAGTGCCGCCGACACCACTAAGGAAAAGTCTTAGTGGCTTTTCAGTTTCAGGGGATTCATTGTAACGTTTTAATTGATCAATACATTTATGATAGATTCTATTTTGATCCTCGTTGAAATTACTGACAAGGGAAGACAGAACATTGTCAATATTACATTTCATTAATTGTTCGAGCTCAACCATATCTCTAAGAGCCAGACATAGTTCTTCACCTACAAGCCCCCCTTCTTCATCCTCTATATCCTGCTGAGATGGTTGATCCTGTTGAGAATCATTATTTAATTCCTCTTCTCTCAATTCACCTAGGGCTATGTCATTATGTAGCTTTAAATGGTATAGTTGAAGTTTTTCATTGCTATCTATCTCATCAAAAAATGCATCCTAATACGTGTTGCAGTTGCCTATAAGTTCTGTTTCATTTCTGAATAGTTTGAAGAGTAGAAGCATTGATCTATAATAGCTAGTCGAAGTTTTTTCATCTTTTGGATCATACTTTATGTGGTTGATGACGTAAGGTTTAGTACGCTTTTTAATGTAACCAAAATTGTTCATAAGCTTGAAAACACTAACAAGGTTTCCAGTTGCATCTTTTACATGATCAAAGTTTTCATAAAACTCATACAATGATAAATTTTCTAGCAATTCATAGCGATTTGTTTAATAGTCATCAGTCATAGAATTCAAGAATATATTTTAAGAATTTGGATTCTGTTCTTTTATTTTGCATAATTCTTGATAAGTCTTTAGGTTTCTAGATCTTTGCTTTTTCTCACGCAAATCAATATAATGTACACATATAGATTTTCCATACAATTGATGCCCTAATATTCTATCGGCAGCTTCATAAGCACCACATTCTCTGTGTGAAATAGATTTCAAACCTAGTGAAAATAGTCTTAATCTTAAAGAGCTGTCTTTTTTACAACCTTCAACTAGATTTTTTAATTGACATCTCTCGCTTTTAGTGATATAACCTGTTACATAACGTGCTAGGGCAGCAGCATTATCGCAAATATATTGAATGTCGATTTTTGCTTTCCACATTAACAATATGGCCGGATTATAGTCGTTAATATAACGCTCATGATCCTCGCGTACTAAGTTATACAACTTTTTGGAAGACTTTGATTTCACGTGGTGACGAATAGCAGAGAAGGGGTCATTCAGTTTTAATTTTGTTGAACAAGGCCTTGGAAATTTGAATTGACATGCGTTTATGAATTTTTATTTCCGCTTATTTGTTTTCATACATGTTTTGCTGCATTTATGAGTTTGGTATTTTTGCACCAAATCATATAATTGAGGACATATTGACTGTTTTGGGTAGGCACATGTTATGTATTTTTCTATAAAGTCTTTAATTTATTGATCACAGGAGCATTTTCTATCCATAATTCCATGTGTACGTGTGCAGCGGCTCTGCTTTGGTATTCAATCTGCCAAAAATGATTTGTTACATTACCTAAAGGAGGGCTTTCTTTATTCATAATGACTTTATTAAAAAAATTTAAGAATCTATGATGAAATATTCGCGACACAGTGACGGGATCAAGTGCACATAATTCCCCTGTTGTCTTTTTATTGATATCTAAAATATCAGAGTTTGCTTCTAATAATGCCCTTTGAACTTCCTCCCAACTGAACTCAGCACTGCTTAAAGCTAGGAAGAAGGTTGGTGCGCCAAACTTTAAAATCATTGCAGATAATTTGCGATCTCTTTTATTCCAAAATTCTTTCGTACCTCTCTTTTCCGTTCCAAAAGAAGAGAAATTAATTTTCAGTTCTGGATCATTATTCTTCATTCTTTCTATTATTTTGGTGACGTTTGAGTTAGCTAAATTTTTCGTTAATCGAAGGCTATGGAAAATTGCACTTTCCAATGATTTCATTTCGCTTTCGTGGAGTAAATGAAACAAATATTGTTGATTTCTTCTAAATATAGGATGTTTCGAGATAATTTTACTTTTTCTGTACTCTGTATCTGAAATAGGAATCTGCCTTTCCGAACATTTTTTTCCAAAGCGGCGGGTTGGAAACAACTCTGGAAAGCATTGTAAATCTAATTGACTATTGTATGTTTTTAATGGGACACTAGCTGTTTTGTTCATTTGATAAACTTCCAGATCATCAGTCTTCTTTTTTTTTGAAAGAGAAGATGGATGGTAAAATGCTGCAATATCTCTTCCTGTTCAGTTTCAGATATTTTTTCAATGATGTTTTATTAGTAGTTTTTAATAGAGGTGAGTTTTTCCCTGTGTGGGGATAAATATTATCTTGTTCGTTTGATTCTAATGCTTTAAAGTTTATGTCATGGTATAATATATGTTTCGTTCCAAATATTTTAATGCCGCATTAACCTTTTTTACATCTACAATGTCCTGCCAAATAAATTTCTTTTTTGTAGGTTGGCCATTTACAAATACTACCAAATATCGGTCCTCACTTACGTCTGGAGTGAACATATTTATATTTTCCTCACAGGGCAGTGGTAGATAAATAATTCGGCCTTTAACAGCTTTTATCAAGGCATTTTTCGGTATTGTACCCGCCATTGTTCCTAACCTAACAATCATTTGAAATGCTTTTGCTTTCTGTATCATAAACTTTTCATAAATATTTAAGCATTCTATTTCAGGTGGTACATTGTCAACGAAAAGATTATTTAAAATTGATCTTGGTGGTATTTCGTTTTTATTCAAAGCATCCTTGCAGAATTGGCATACGTACCAGTTGGAAATGTCAGTATCGTTATATTGCAAAACTGGTAATGCTAATACTTGAAGCCAAGCATCATTCTCTCTAAAGGTTCTTAAACGTTCTACTTTTGAAACCAATGTTTTGTAATGTAGCCTTTCACAACAAATACACGTATAATTTGGTATGTCTTTGCTTACATTTTCAAATTCTTTTATAAGATCTGCATATTTGTCAATAACTTCAGCTTCTAAAAGGTTATTCCGAACAGGTTTTTCAGGATTAATTTTCTTATCACGTTTTTTGCTTGCTTCAAACAGATATTTGGATAGCATACGTTCATTTCCCTGATAATTATGCTTTCTAATACCTTTTTGCAATCTTAGCACATGCTGTATAAAATATACAGTGTTAACAATAGGACGTAGCGCAGAATAATGTACCGATAAAAGTTTTAGTCTGCGAAAAATGCTTTGGCATGGCGAAACTTCGTAACATTCTAAAGGGTGACCATTCAACTTATTTCTTTTATTTTCACATTGGTCAATTCTAGTGATAAAATGTTTTACGTTAAAGATATCACTATCCCTTATAGCTATAAAATATCTCATACATTGTTCCATGCTTTCCATTGAAATGTCGCACACATACGAACAAGACCAAACTTTAACCTCGTTATTGCTATCATAAGTGTACTTTAGTTTAAAAACATTCATAGCAACACCCTCATCGTTCATTTGGAGAACTTTTTGAAGAGAATATTCAAAAAGTTATATTCAAAATCCTAAGCATTTATAAGTACCATGCCAGTAATAAGGCTCGTAGCTTTTTTGATGCTACATCTTACCACCAATAACTTTCAATAACGATTTGGGTTCACGCGGTTGTATGTCAGTATCTAAATCAAATCCCTTGAACTTTTTCTGCAAACGTTCAATATCATGCTTTACAATTGCATCGCATTTCCTGATAGCAACAAGTGCTCAGGAAACTAAAGACTTAAAGAACATATATGTGTGAGATTTTCTTTTCGTTTTCTCATACTTCAATATAAAGCAGTTTATGAGTTTATCAATCGAGTTCTTTTGTTTCAGTTCGGAGAAAAAATTAATTTTGTGGCGATTAATCTTCTTTTTTTCATCTAATTTTAAAAAAACGTTTTTCTTAATATTCCTTTTTCCAATCAAAAATTTTTCTGGATGTTTCACTACATTGGTATAGCCCTTTTTCACTTTTATCGAATATTTTAATTTTTTTTGGTTTTTGCCAATGACAATATCGCTCATCAGTGTCAGTATCCTTCTCACCTTAATAATTCCTTTTTGTCCAGCATACTGTGATTGTTTAAGAATTTTCTCAATTCTTATATAATAGTTTTCAAGTTCCTTCGTTTCGTTTGGAGAGAGGAAATCCTCGAAATGTGACGGGAGAGAATTCAAGAGGTCTATTTCATTCTTAATCGCCTTAGAAAGTAATTTAAGTTCATGCAGTTGATTCAAGATTTCAAAATGTAAGTTCTGAATTGACGGCTTGTGGTCTTTGGTAATCTCTATGAAGTTATTATTACTTTTCTTACAAAATAATGTTTTTTAGGACTTTTTAAGAAAATATCATTGTGAAATAAGTTTCAAAAGTATGCTAAAGGGAGTGTCATACTTAAAATTCAATTTTGTAAAATTCAGGTCAATAAGAGGAGTCCTTTGTCGTTCTTGAGATATTTATACTTTAATCCAAGAAACTTTCGCGAGAGAAACTTTCATGAATTTCGCGATTTTTGAGTTTTTCGCAATAGTTAGACTTGCGAAAATATCCAAATATTATCCAAATAGTTTATCTCGCACATTACTTATTATTTTTCAATTCGTGAACGTTTTTCCAGTAATTTTCTATTTTCACCTCATTATTCCCAGTTTCATTAATTCAAATAATTTGGCGCTCGCGAAAGTTTATCTCGCGAAAGCTTTTGAATTTTATCATTCGCGAAAGTTTATTCAAAAAATTTCGCGAATTTTCTTGGGTCGCGAAACTTTCTCTCTCGAAAGTTTCTCCGATTAAAGTAGTCAAAGTTTTTAATATTTATGGAAAGTATGTTTATTTGTGATGTCATCAAAATGTATCCAATGTTTTAAGAAGTTACAAGTTTAAGTACTTTATTGCAAGAAAATTTCGCGTTATGAAAATTTTGCTGGCAATTCAATTTCGTGGTTGTTGTTTAATTTTGCGGTTGAAGCAACACTACAAATTTCGTTGCACTTTAATTTTGCGGTTGGATTAAAAATATGATTGTGCGGCATGTTAAATTCCTGATGAAATTTATATGTTAGTAAATATGCCTTTACGATGATGGATGAGAAAAAGAACGTTTTATAATAAAATAGACAAGAAGTTTCGATGTAATTTATGTTTTCGGCAAAAGCGACGATTTTTTCGTCATTTAAATTTAGTGGTTGCCACGAAATTAGAGATAATTTTTCACTGTATTTTAATTTTGCGGTTGACCTTTTAATCCATTTTTTGCAGCATTTTATTTTCGCGATTTTTATATCCCAACCCTAAAACCGCAAAATTTTCTTGCAACAAAATTTTCTTGCAATAAAGTATATGTAAAACTATAACAGATAATTTCATCAACCTTTGGACAAAAAATCTTTGACACTAACTCAAAAAAATGCAATTGTATTTTTATG
>JANSTP010104340.1:0-13175 GCA_025330745.1 Cladonema radiatum | reverse complement strand
AGGTATTTCTATTCGAACCTCCTAAAACATTTTCAAGAATATAAGTTTCTATACGCCAACATATTTGTTTGTTTCTTCCCCTCTGAAAACGCTGACAACTTAATTTAGATTAATCAGATGAGAAGCATTTGATGCCAAATTTTATTAGTCAATTAAATATTTTCACAACAGCAATAAAAAGCTTTAAGATTTAAAAATTTGAGATGTTTCTACGCTTCAACAGGCAACAATTCGAATACTTTTTCCAAAATTTAACAAACATACCACTTTTCAGGGCTGTGTCACATTAAATGGAAAAATTTGATGAAATTACCAAATAAAATTTCCGCAGAAAGTATGTGCGACAGGTAAAATAATTACCAAATTCAGTAGCCACACATTACTTTATCAATCGATATTTAACGAATTGAATATTATTATGATCGACGTCCCACCAAATACTTTTTTTCTTTCAAATTTTAACAAACGTATAATTTTTTAGGGCTACAGTGCATTTAGACCTATTTCTTTCTGCTCAAAAACTTTGTTGTTATCAAATTTGAGCCATATATAGAACTTAGTAAATCTGAAACATTAGATTACCAAATTTAACTAGTTTATTGAAGGAAGTCTTGCCAAAACGTATGTGCGATAGATGAAAAAATTACCAAATTAAGTTGCAACACAATATTTATCCTTATTATTGAGCGTGCGTCATAATAAGAACTAGACAGCTAACTTCCCCCTTTTTAGCTTTTAGCGACATATAAAAATCTGAAACGATTTACCATTTCACGGTCTAGTTTATTAAAAATTTTCGTAGGTAAATTTTTCTTAGATTACCCGTGTATCTTCTTTCTTTCTTTCGTCTTCCATTTCTGCAATTTTCCAGTCGCCTTTCAAATGATCCTACGTTGTATGCAGCTCTGTCGGTCTGAAAAATATAGCCTCCTTATTTAAGAGCCACCACTTTCGCCGTAAACCAATCACATTCGTTCTTTTCGTGGAGTTAATGAGAAATCGAAAGTGAGTCAAGCGAGCGAGCAAACAAAGCAGATAGAAGCAGTTTCGAGTTTGTCTTTTTGTACTGTTGGATTATTAGCTACGTATATTGGTAAATAGCTAACTACAGAAGTTAGCTACAAGTTAAGCAAACCAGAAGATAAGAGTTGGAGATGGTACCACCAGCTTCATGAGAAAATTAGCTAGCTGGCAAGTTCTTGGAGGATGATTGATATGATATGACTGTATCAACTTCAAAACTGATTAAACTACAAAGCAGAAAAGAAGCTTTCAATTGGTTAGAGATCCAGATCTCAACTATTATTCAATAGGGAGGGAGCAGCAAGCTTTAGAATAACAATGTGCTGTCAAGAAACTTTTGATGTCTTCATGAACTGACATGGAACATTGTACGTGTGTTTCGAAAAATATGTTTAGAACGTTCTGTTTCATAACATGCAAATAATGATAGAATTGTGTCGAAAGACTTTTTTGGAGTCAACTAGTGAATTTGAAACATTTTGCATATCGTTTTGATGAATAAATTCAGAATGTTCGAATAAATTTTTCATTTAAAAATTCTATGTGGTGTGCTAGGTATCAAAAGACTACTGATGTGTACCAATGAATTAATTGATAACATTATCATTATCATTTTGATGAATAATGTTAGAACTTGCCTCAGGTAAATTTTTATTTCATAAGTTACAAATAACATAGTGTTTTGTGTCGAAAGACTTTTATGAGTTAGCGACTTAATTTGGAACATTTGTAATCTTTCGATGAATAATTTCAGAACATTCAAATAAACTATATTTGTTCAGAAGACTATCAAAAGACTTTCGTCGTCTGCGAAAGAATTGATTGAAAACATTATCGATGTTGTTTCGATGAATAAATTTAGAACTATCTTAAGCAAATTGATAATTTCGTAATTTACGAATAACATGGTGTTGTGCCGAAGGACTTTTATTGATTCAGCGAATTAATTTGGAACATTATCTATTTCATTTCCATAAAAAATTGGAACATGCAAATAAAATATTTATTCGAAAGTTGCAATTAAAGGCGGGATGCTATCGAAAGACTTTCGTTGTATGCGAATGAATTAATTGAGAGTATTATCCATATTTTTTGATGATTAAATTTAGAACTTTCAAGCAAGTCGCCTATTTTAAAAGTTACGAATAACATGGTGGTGTGTCGAAAGACTTTTATCAAGACAGTTAATTAATTTGGAACATTATCCATATTATTTCGATCAATAAATTTGGAACATTCAAATGAATTATTCATTTGGAAGTTACAATAAATGTGTTATCAAAAGACGTTTGTTGTATGCGAATGAATTAATTGAGAAAATCATCCATATTTATTTGATGAATAAATTTAGAACGTTCAAAAAAATTGTCTATTTCAAAAGTTATATATAAATAAGGTTTTGTGCTACCAAAGAACTTTTGAAGTTAACAAATTAATTCTCGGTATCATTTTAATGAATAAATATAGAATGTCCAAACAAATTATTCCTTTCAATTTCGGAAGTGCTAATGAGCTTATTGAATTTGAAAAAATTTTAATCTGCTCAAAGTTTTGAAAAAATGGGATTTTTTTAAGCTTTAAATTAACAGTGGCTCATTTGAATCCTTTTTTTTTTCAAATAGCAACTCACAAAAGATACTGTAAAATTTTCCACATATATCAATTATTTAGGACATATTTTAGCCCTTGTTTGAGTATGTGCGCTATTTAGGTTGATTGTGTTTCTGCTTTATGATTCTGTCCTATTTTATTATATTTGACATAATGAGTTCTGATTGTATTAGTTCTATAAATTTTGATTTCTAAATTATGATATTGCCTTTGCAATCGAATTATTATATACCATCAAACCTGTGATTGAATTTTTCTCCTGTTTGAACGTAAATGCATATGCCCTCTCACTATTGATATCAAGTTTATTAAAAGATATTTTGAGCCTTAGCTACTGCAAGTCCTCCGAAATACCAGTTAATAACTGATGCCATGGCAACAGGTTAGTCAAGTCTTCGTATAGAATTTTTGGTTAATTTTGAGGAAAAAAAATTATCCAGTTTATAATTTTCATTGTACTAAACCTTTATGAATGTTTTATGTGTTTTGAACCTTTTAAAGTGAAAATTAATGTTGATTTTTCCTGCCAGATACTGGAAACCTGAAAATTTAATTGGTATCAAGAGATTTATTGCTAATAATTGCTCTTAATTCTGTTGGCATCGAATATATTTTGAGGCACTTTTAATTGCAGCTAAGGCCTATGACGTCATAGATCCCGTGATTCTGAGAAAGTTGAATATCTTTAGTTCTAAACAACCTTACCTGTCAAAACTTGGTACAACTGTTACCCAAAAGGTAAGAACAATTTTGGAACTACCATTTTCCCTGATACCCCCTCCCCCGCCGATGCCTCTGACGTCATAGCAACCTCATTACCAGGGCTTCTTTCCTTGTGCCGCAACCTCTTTCTTTTCTTCTCCGCGGCACAAGGAAAGAAGCCCTGGGAACGAGGTTGACGTCATAGGTCACTTGATTTAAGAAAGATTGAATGTCTCCAGTTCTATTAAGGAAGTTTTTAGTGCCATTCTTTGTCTTGATATCCCCTGGTGAGGCCTCTAACTTCATAGGTCGAGTGATTTTAGGAAAGATTAAATAGCCCGAGTTCTAAACAACGTTATGCAACGAAACTTGGTACTGATGCTACCCAAAAGTTGAGAAAAGTTTTTGACTCATCTTCTGCCTCAATAACCCCCACTGAGGTCTTGGCTATGACTAAACCTACCTAACGTTTTCAATTATGATAGCACAAATAAACTATTTATTAGGATGAATCATTATAGGTATGAAGTGATGTGTGAGAGTGGTATCGTGACTTTACCTAGTCATTCTACAAATTTCTTTCTATTAGCTCAAGTACCCTGTGTAGGGTACATTTCATTTAGGGTACATACACATTTCACTAGCTAAGACTACGGCATTATGCAGCATGAAGGTACCTTCTGGCACGGAAATTTTTGGAGCGTATTGCGCTGATCTGTCTTCTTTTCCAGTTCATTTATATAATAAATAAAAAAGGTTATCTAAAAATATACATTTGGTTATGGCACCTATTCGTACAGCTATACCATTGAGGCATAGTATTGAAATTACGACCCTACATCAGAAAGGTGGAGTGTCCCGTAAAGACATAAAGAAACTTTTTCCACAGTATAGCCAACAGTCCATCTTCAGGCACACATTGAAGCCACTTGGAGCTGATATCATATTTGATAAGAGAAAAAACAACCCTGGTAGGCCGAAAAAATTGAGTGACCAAGATAAAAGGTGTATCATTCGTACCATACAAAAATTAAGAGATAGCGAGGGGGCAATTTGAAGCAATAAACATTATTGATAGGAGGATTTTCCTACACGGGACCATCATGGGGCCATCACGGGACCATCACGGGAACATTGATTTTATACTACCAAAGTGCATTTTTTCACACGGTACCACACGGAACCGTCATTTTTTATAAAAAAAAGATATATATATTTTTTTTAAATTTTTGGTCCCGTGCGGTCCCGTGTAGAAAAATGCACTTTGGTAGTATAAAATCAATGTTCCCGTGATGGTCCCGTGATAGTCCCATGATGGTCCCGTGTTGAAAAATCCTCCTATCAATAATTTTTACTGCTTCAGATTGAAAAAATTTGAAATCAAGAAAATAGTTCGTTTTTCAACGGTTGAAACCAAAAACCAAACAAAAGGCTGTGTATCTTAAACAAATAGAAAAGTCTACAAGTAAAAAAAAATAATATATATCTCAATGGCTACCCATCATTACTAATCGAGAAAAGCATGAGGCACATGAATCAATTTTTTCTTTGTTCATTTTCATTCATAACATGCTTAAATTGAATTATCTTCCATCTAGAGTTCATCATTTCTGTCTCAATAACATCCTCTGCATTGTATGGCCCTCTATATATTAAAGGTGCTTAAAATAACTGATGATTTTTGAGAAATCAGATATTATGAAAGTTTCACTTTTTTTTTCTTGAATAATATTCAGTAGAAGGATCAAAGCATTTTCAAACCACAGTAGAGGCTTCTGTAAGGCAGTAAGTTGTTATATTTGCTCTCAAAAGCATGCTTTTAAATTTTTTTGGAAATTATCACAGTAGGGAACCCCTTTTCATTTTTTTAAAAAATTGGTACAATCCCAGACAAAATATTATGCCCAAAATTCCTGTTAGAGGAGGCTGTACCGAGATGTTCATACTGACAAACTTGAAAGTGACGTCTAGTTTCACCAATGTAGGTAGCATTGCAGCTATCGCACTTGAATTTATATCGCACGATTTCAGCTGGTCAGGTAATTGATCTTTGTAATGGAAAGAGGTACGAAGCCTGTTTGACGATTTAAATACAATGTTCAATTTGATATTAGTTTTGGAAGTTCTAAAGATTTCAATCAGTTGTTTTTTAGTTTGAAGTGAAATTTTACCAAGGTACTCAAGAGAAACAAATAACTCTTTTTTATCAGATGTTTGTGATTGTACTTTTCGATTAACGAAAAGTCTATCCAAGAATCTTTTGATACAAGTATCGATGAAAAACATTGGAAAAGGATTCTTTTGCCAAATTTCTTTAAGACGCTGTATTTCGTTATGAAATAGTAAATAATCAGAGCAAATGGTATATGAACGGTGTAAAAGGGAGTATATTAGACCCTTTTTGAAGATAGTTGGTAAAAAACTGTCATAGTTCATATACACACCACTAAGAGTTTTCTTCCTGTAAACGGAGGCGACTAACGATTGATTAACTCTTTCAATAGAAATATCCTAAAACGAAATTTTATTGTTCTCTTCAAGCTCTTTTGTAAATTTGATATTAGGATGGCGGCTATTCATATAACGAAGAAACTTGTTTATATGATTACCATCAGCAAATATAAGGAAAATGTCATCGACATATCTGCGATCATATTTCGGACGAAATTGAACCGAACACTAATCAAGCCATCTCTCTTCGTGGAGGATGGGGGATCCAAGGGGGATCCCATAGCGACACCATCAATTTGTCTATAATATTTTCCGTAGAAAAGAAAGTAAGATGATTTGACTGCTAAATTCAGGAGATGTTTCAAATGCTTTTTCAAGAAACCATTAACTTTCTTCTATTTACTATAGAGTTGATCAAGAGCAATATTAATAGTTTCATCCGGTGGTATATTTGTAAAAAGCGATTGAACATCGAAAGATGCCATTACTAGGTTAGGATCAGCATCTACTACCTCTTTGCAAAATGAGAATGAATCTTTTATGGTATAATCGTTAATAGTCAGCGGTTTCAAAATCGGTACATAAAACTTTGCCAAAATGTAGGTAGATGTAGGCACATTGTATTTAAATCGTCAAACAGACTTCGTACCTCTTTCCATTACAAAGATCGATTACCTGATCAGCTGAAATCGAAAGTGATATATAAATTCAAGTGCGATAGCTGAAATGATACCTACATTCGTGAAACTAGACGTAACTTTCAAGATCGTCAGTATGAACATCTCGGTAAATCTGTTTTGACTGAAATCAACTTAGAATACAATGAAAAAGAGTCATCTGCTATCACTATGATAAAGTGGCCCGCCAGCGGCCCGTCAAAAAATATCGTGGTGGGCCGCCAAAATAATTATTTCTAAGAAATATAAATTAATATTTTCTAATTCATATTTATGTGTTGAGGCAGCCTGAAAAGTTTTACCATAATCTGAGTTGCGTCACGCCAGCTATGGGCCATCAAAGCAGACTGAGAGGGTTTTTAACCATTTCTAAGACTGGAAACCTACGTTCACGGACGTTTTGCTATTTTCTCATTCATATTTATGTGTTGAGGCCGCCTGAAAGGTTTTACCAATATCTGAGTTGCGTCATGCCAGCTAAGGGCGTTCAAAGCTGACTGAGAGGGTTTTTACCCATTTCTGAGACTCAAAACCTATATACCCCTTGGTGGATGGCTCTGGTCACTTACGTCCAAAGACTTTTTGCTATTTTCTCATTCATATTTATGTGTTGAGGCAGCCTGAAAAGTTTCACCAAAATCTGAGTTGCGCCACGCCAGCTATGGGCGTCAAAGCTGACTGAGAGGATTTTTACCCATTTCTGAGACTGGAAACCTATATGCCCCTCGGCGGATGTCTGTGGCCACTTACGTTCATGGACTTTTTGCTATTTTCTCATTTATATTTATGTGTTGAGGCAGCCTGAAAAGTTTTACCAAAATCTGAGTTGCGCCACGCCAGCTATGGGCGTTCAAATCTGATTGGGACGATTAAAATTTGTGACGTTGAATAAGATTTATTGAGGGTCATTTTCATGGAAAATGTGTTTTGTTTTCATCCCAATTTTATCATGGCAACGGCCTAACTGTGTTCGATAGGCTATATTTACTGTTAGTCTCTGACAAAATGCAAAATTTTAAAGCGAAAGTTTATTGTGTGCAAGTGCTAGCAGAGTTCTTATGTAGTTGTCGGAATATAAGAAAGAAAACCACAATAAGAAAGCTCATTTAGTTCACTTTGGTGGCAATCCAACATTTAACATCTAAATCGCCAATTTTCGTTACCGAGTCAAAAAAAAATGACGCCATCAATTTTTGATGACGCCATCGTACGAAAGTGGTTCCAAACTGTTGAAAATTAGTACTTATGCTTATGTACCAAATTTCATTTCACTGGACGGGGCTGGAGTCCGCCTCCAGTGTTACAGAGCACCTAACAGCCCAATATTAATATTGTTAGTCACATTTATTACGATGATGTTTAATTTAATTCGTTGGGTAAGGAAATACGATTAACTTATGACTGTTGTATGTGTCAACTGAAATAATATTACATGTGTTACTCGTACAAATAAAGTTATACGAAATATCATTAAACTGGAACCTAAGAAATAAGATGTGAGGGTGTTGCTTGATCAATTGGAGAACATTTAAATAAAAATATCAAAAAAAGTATATTTGTGGCAATTCTGGGCTTCGTTATCTTACTGTAACCCATCTTTTGATAATCTTGCCCCATCTAGGTATTTTATTTTGATTTAATATACATTCAGTTTAATTTCATTCAGCTTTTTAAGAAAATTAAGATACCTAACCCCCGTTTTAACGCGTAATTCGACTCTCGATTTACCATTTTTCCATTAAAATTAGATGTTCTCCAATCAATACTGTAACCGTATCGAATATGTAACATGATGTTATATGTAACATGATGTTTCTTGAGAAACTCCATCAGGCTTTAGACATAGACTTATATAGAATACTAGACCGGACTTTGGTTCAAAAATAGCGTTATGGTTTTTCCCGTCGACAGCCATGTTTGTTATTAGTCTGCATCGCCAATCAACCAATCAACGACAATTTATTGCCAATGAATTGAAAGTAAAACAAAGAGCAATGCAACGGCCTCTCCAAGTCGCTATAGGGTTTTGTATAAATAGACTAACAAAAATGGTAGCCTAAGTGGTAACGCATCTCGTAAGCAGGCGAAATGCTATGCGTCCTGTCTAGTATTCTTTATAAGTCTATGGGCTTTAGATGTTTATGAACTAACCCTATTAAGGCCGGGCTTTTTGCCAACTTATTAAGCCCCCCCTCCACCTCAACTTCCTTTCTACAATCGCAGACATAATATTATGGCCAAAATTCTGGTGAAGTGAAACTGTATGTAGAGGCTTAAGATGTCCCCCCCTCTTCCCCCATCTTCAATGTTGCTTCCTCTTGCTTTTGGCCATGTTTTCCTACTTTAGACAACATTGAGAAGGGGGTAAGGGGTTTTCTGTATTTTGGCCATAATTTTTGTCTGGGATTGTAGAAGGTCTTATGCAATAAAACTTTGGTGGGTTATAAAAAATCTTACTAACATTCAATTATGCCTAAATGAGCTTCTTATCACGTGATTAAGTGATGACGTCATTATTTTTCTAAATCACCTATTTTGACCAATCACATGCTTTTTTGACAAAAATCCTTGTAAAAAAGCCTTAAAAAGTATCAAAACTGAGTAAATCCGACAAACTACAACAAAATTCATGACTATTTATCAATTTCAAATAAGATTTGAAAAAAAAATATTTTTGTTACGGGACCAAGTCTTACCGCTTAGTGATGACGTCATCACTAAGTGGGAAAAATTTTTTGCCACTTATTTATCTTCAAGACATTCTCTATAAACCTCAAATGTAAAGAAAAAAATGCCAACTTTTAGAGTGAAACCATAAAGTTACCCAGAGCACTGCCGATTTGTCTCTCTCACAGAGCCCCGAAAACCACCAACTACTTTGGATTAAATCTCTCCAGTTTTAGATATCTGTATTTGGATAGTAAGTCATCATGACATGATTCACCTCTCGTTTTTAAGTAAGATTGTCTCAGATTTATGCTCAAGAGACGCTTGAAAATAATATTACATTAATATTATTTTTTTTTTCATCAAAAGATTGGACTGTATTGAAAAAAAAGGTTATTCAGGTCAGTACTATTTCAGTTAAAGCGTCAATGTCATTCGACCTCAAACAGATAATATGGCGTAACGTTATATTACACTCCCGCAAGAAAATTCAGCTGGTGGACATTGGCAATTGAAGTATTGTAGTTTGATAGTTTATCAAAAAATATCAAAGAAAACTACCCGTGTTAGGAAAATTGCATAAATGAGAATTTGAAAAAAAGCTTGCATCATGCAAACAAGTAAACTTACTTTTCTCTTCCATCATTTCCACTCATTCTTTAATGTAACTGTACTGTATTCATTGTGTTGTGAAACTGATTATTATAAAGATTGCGAATAAGCTTACGACCTTACATCTAATAACCCCTAGCTTTAAGCGAGAATTCTGATATTATAAAGAATTTTAAAAAGACAACAAAGAAGCCTAGTTTAAAGCAAACACGCAGACCCAATGTTACTTCTGGAGCATTTTCCGATCAGGATTTACAGATATTTTTGTAGCATCACCTGCAAAACCAATAAAATCGTTCGCCTCCCAAGCTAAACAAATGATGATGTCAATCCTAATGTGATGACGTAGTATAAATTTGATAGCATGACTTGGTACATCTAAAATTGCTCTATTATTACTGTGCATAGTTTGATGACTCAAGGACTTTTGGTTCCTGAGAGATCGAGAGGGCCAGAATCAACACGCCCTCAACATGTCAATGGAGGTCGAAAAGACCAATGACAAATATGGTTAATATTGTAACTTATTTGCCACATTCTGTCGTCATCCTGTTACGCAATCATTTTCTATGGTGAGGTCATAAAAGGTATAATTATTAATAACCAGCTGGTAAAACTCCGAGTCAAAATTTGGCAATAGAATTCAAGTCCGTGAACTTAAGTGACCAGAGCCATCCGCCAAGGGGTATTTAGGTTTCCAGTCTCAGAAATGGGTAAAAACCCTCTCAGTCAGCTTTTAACGCCCATAGCTGGCGTGGCGCAACTCAGATTTTGGTAAAACTTTTCAGGCTGCCTCAACACATAAATATGAATTAGAAAATATTATTTTAAGTTTCTTAGAAATAATTATTTTGTCGGCCCACCACGATATTTTTTGGCGGGCTGCTGGCGGGCCACTTTATTGTAGTCTAACAATTACCATCTAAAGCTGAAAGAATCGTTACTAATCTTCAGGTTGAAAGATTCTTTGCCACTATATCTGTTCGGTAGCGATACGCTCTGTTAGTCACCATGGTAACGCAGTCGAAAACAATTAACTGAGTAATCTCAAATTTGTTACAATAAATATGTTATATGTTGTATGTTATATGTTATATGTTGTATCACGTATTCAAAAAAACATGTTTGTGGTACTGTGCATAACTCAACACGAAATTTTAGATGCCACAATAATATCACTTAGTTGGTACCTACAGTGTCACTTCTTCGAAACTATGTTGACAATATTAGTGCGAATCGAAAATGTGCGACCCTTCGACACACAAGGCGACACGCAGGTGTGCAGACCTGTTCTAAGAAAATATTTTAAGGTGAAACCTTCCGTTTGGAAGACGTTCCGACAATACTCACAACTTCGAAAATACTTGTCATTTTGCTGTGGTAATCTCAAATTTGTTACAATAAATATGTTATATGTTGTGAATTATATCATTGCTTGAAAATGTGAGCAGCAGCTCATGAAATATCTCGCATGAACTTTATTTGCGTTTATTTATTTCTTTCCTCGTTTGTTAGTTCTTGTTGCTCCTTCATTAATTATGTTTATGGTGTTTGTTCTTAAATTAAGTCTTGTTATTATTGGCAGTGCTAATAATCATTTAGTGAACATAAGTTTGACTTAATGCAATTGTGATTATTTTACATTTATATGCTTTATAGCTAGTACCATTAATGAGGAAACATTATGTAATATATCATTCCACATAATAATTCTTCCTTGAGGTGAGTAGTATCATCGCTAATATATTTCTCGATCGTCTCTTCATTGATCACTCCTTCCAAAAGATTGAAAAGGTTCATTTGATCAAAAAACAGCTACCAGACCACTCATCACTAAAATTTTCCCCAACTCTATAGGGTATTCGATCCGATGGTGAAGCCTGCAGTATTTTCTAGAGAAATTTCATCATGATGTAAACTTTCCAGTTATTTTCCATTGAAGTACAAACGATGATGGACTCTGGAATCAACAAAACAAACATGATTTCATTCATATGCGTTTTATTCATAGAAGCAAACAAGGTTGTTATGTTCGTGTAGGAATTATTCTGTAAATTAAAAGCTTTTCATACTTAACAGTATAGACTATTCTGTATGTAGCACGTGTAGGATACTTCGCAAAGAGCTTTTTCAAAGTTGAATCAAGTACTTATAGTAACCTTATTAACTGGAACCAATCTTTAGATAAGCAAGTAGTAACCCAAGGAAGCTTGCCGAAGATGAAGCACAGTTTAGAGACGCTTTTTATACTTTTCATCATATATCAACGAACTGATCATAGTGGGCATCGCCATAAAGTAGCTTGAAAGCTGACATAACTTTTCTTCTATGTTAAAAGTAAAACACTTAAATGCAATCACAAATTATGTAAGAGTTGTCACAGATTCAATGTTTAAATACATTGCCAAATTTCAAGGAAGTGATCATATTAAAGAAGAAAGCTTCATTGAAAATGTTCATACATATGAAAACGACGGTCATAAGACGAATGTTAAACATTTTTCTCGTTTCCATCGTGTCATCCACTTGGCTTTTTGGTTTGAATCAAAGCTTGTCATACATTTTAATAGATGTACAATTACGATTTTATGACACTCTCCTGATATTACTTGACCAAGAAGTAGTTTTTATTTATGAATATTTGGTGGGCTATGTTGGCTAAAAACTTAGCCGGTACTATTCTGAAGAAACTTTATCACGAAGCTTCAGAAATAGAATACGTGAGATATTGAAGTAATAATCTTCATCATTTTTAAAAATGCTTAATTGTTGCTAGAAAAGAAAAAGTATTGAAATTAAAAGTGATTAAAATTGCAATTAAAAGTGTTGCCTGATAAAATGTTGAACCCATCCCTGTATATGATCCTACTTTTTCATTTATATACCTAATGTATTCTTTTTTTTGAAATGCCACTTAAAGTATTTAGAAAAACATTCTAAATGATTCGTCGTTACCAACTTACGAATACATGCTGCACAGTCATCAATACTTTTAAAATTTTTGATGTTTTCCCTCATGCTGAAGCTATTCATTTTCAATCAATTTTTTAAATAATATTCCGTTTTTGTCCTTCTTAGCTTCTTTTTTAAATAAAATCTTTAATATCTTATGATATCATGGAGACGATGTATGTACAAAGCCCAATATATTTTTAAAAGATTAAGTAAAGGAAGCATAGCTATGTTGTTAGAAACTTGCTACACATAGGTTAAATTATGCTATGGGAACGGATAGGATTCCAATTTCCATAAATTTTTAAAACCCTATACCACTGCTAAACACTTTCGATCCAAATGAGTAAACGTGTACTCAGAATTAGTCTGGAGACACTGGAATAAATTTTCACGCCTTGTTGCTTAATAATAACATTTATTTCGTCAAATTCAAAAAGAAAATTTACATTGAATTGACAGGGACTCCTAAATGCTAAA
>JANSTP010104229.1:0-13175 GCA_025330745.1 Cladonema radiatum | reverse complement strand
CACACAACAGTACACCAAATATATAGCCTTTCCAAGAGGATGACCAAAAGCATATTGTGATGACAATCGTGTAAACCGATTTCTCATTTGAACATCTGTCAGGATATGAATTTATTTAATGCCAATGATTTATCCATATAGTTTGCACATATTAAAGCAAAAAAAGTTCAAACAACTCTCTGGAAAGTCCCCAATAGACCAGCTATTGGCAGCAACTCATACTAGCCATCGGAGGAAGTGAGTGAACTTGGTGGAAATGATGAAAGTCTCTTCTTGAAGCTCAAAATACTGGATTCTCTATCCAAACTTCTTGTTTTTGTTTTAGAAATGTATGCTCAGCACTTTGACAGTGATTTCCAGTAATATTCAATTCTTCTATTACTAATTTTGGCTGATAAACATCAGAAAATATCCACTAAACGGCTTTGCGCTGCTCCCATGTGCTCACATAAAAATTTCTGTGTTTTTAAAAGTTTATTTCTTCTTCTGTTTATCTTGTCTTACCTAAAGAACTCATTTTCTGAGAGTTTTATCTGTAAATATTGTAAAGAAGCACTCATATGGAGAGCAACTAAACTCCATGACTGTGTTTCTCACTCAAAGTACTCAACATTAAAAAAATGTATATATACGTCTTCTGTCTATCAACTGGACGTATATATACGTCTTCTGGAGTCTAAAGGTTAAATGAAGACCTTTTATGATACGATATTTTTTTAAACTTAAAAGATGATATTCTTTTCAGTTATAAAGCAAATTAAATATTTTTATTAACTGAAGATTTTTTATGATGCAATATTTTTAAAATCTAATTGTGTGAACATTTCTGAGTGAATATTATAATAACTCACCTGCCATACAGACAAGAAAGTTTGTGACAATAAAAACTCATGCTAGATATTTAATGTCTGGACAATTTATTCTCTTAATGAAAAGTCTTTTTACAAAGACGTTTTATAAAATGATCAACAAGTAAAGAAAGAAAAAGAATATGAGGCGCTCGATGTTTTTAATTTTTTTGTTTACTGTTTATAGTTTATTATATATATCATAGAACCCTTAATAAGAAAGATTTTAAAATTTTAGATCCTTTTCATTTCATCAAATTCTAATATCTGAGTCTGTCAATGCCATCAAATGTCGGGCAACTGAAATGTTTTTCTTCGTAAATTTTGGTCGCCGACCATATTTTTGATCGCCAAAATCCGCCGGGTGGCCAGGAAGATCCACCACTGCAAATTAGTAACTTTTACCATATTGTAAGTTTTACCATAAGAACTTTTACCATAACCTCTCTATCTTGCCATGTGTAGCTTTGCACACAAAAATGATCTCAAAATTTAAAAAGACTTAAAATGAATTTTGTCCTTTCAGACAACAGGGCTTCATTGTGAGAACATATTGAGCACTCTGGGTGTACTATTAAATCAATGAACTGTTTGTGTACTGCTCAAGAACTTCAGAGTTCTCTTGAAGCTAGAGCCACTATTTTGGAGTTACACAACACATTTCTGAGTGCATCTTGAGCTTTATGGTCTTGATCTTTTTCTTTTCTAGCTTACTGTTTCTTTTGATTTTGTCAGCCTTGTTTTATTCTGAACTAGTAACTCTAAATAATTAATTCCTTTCTTAGAAGAAAGATTTCCATTTCCAAAGAATCATCGACGGTCCTTTCATTTCTCTTCTTATTCAAAATCAAACTTCCAAATACTAATAAAAATCAAACAAATAGCAACAAACAAGGCTTCTTAAAATGTATTTATAGCAGGCTATTTTTGCGTTCTCCCATTCCATAAATCCTATGCAAAAAAAAAAAACAACCTATAAATACCTATGGCGAAAAGAATTTACACTCTAATAGTTCTACCCTACCTCTATACTTTTGTATATTTTTAGCACTGATGGTGTCATCAGAAAAGTTATGATGCCATAGAATTGTTGGCTATGTTTTGAAAAATGTCACAGGTTTTTCAAGTTAATTTTAAACTGGGAAAATTCAGCACACTACTCTCATATATATCAGGAATCATATTTATAACAATACCAAGGTTACATAATGTTGCTATTACAACAATGTGGTATTTTTGGCATGATTTTCCTCAAATTGTGTATTGATAAATTTTATTAAAAGCGTAAGGATGGCTATATTTTAAAAGTTATCAAAACAAGAATACTGAAGAGAGATTTGTGTCATTTATAGCCATGCAGTGACAAAAACGTCTATGGCTTCTATAGTGAGGGCTGTTAGCACAAGATATTGCCATAAAAGCTTGAAATTTTCAGGAAACATTTGTTACATTATATCAATTGTTATTTTTGACAGAGACAAGCTTCTAACTCACGTGATCGATGACGTCATCATCTAATCTATTAGAGGAAAACTTTGATCTATTGACCCATTTCTACATTGACATATAGACAAAGAAAATTGCGTAGTTACTGGCCATCTTGGGTAATCTCAGATTTTATTGTTTTGTCGTCTTATTTGGGTCCTTGGTTTTTGAAAACTATCTTGTGACATATTTCTAAGACCCTTGTTGCTTGGTTACAGAACAAGTAAAGGTGACGTCACATCTCTCGGTGAGAAAAAAAATTGTCCAAAAGTCGATAAATTATATACCATTTTAAAGCATTTTTAATGCTGAACAAACTTTAATAAGATACTTGGCCCTGGAAATGATAATTTTGTGAGATGTAGCCTCTAAAATAAAAATAATATGACGTCATAGACCTCATTTTTTTCAACTAACTATTTTTAACAAAGCACTATTTTCAAAGTACTTTTGATGCTGGAAGTATTCAAAAAAGTACTGGTCATGAAAAGGAATGTGTATTGAGATAATTGTAAGAACTGGTAAAAGGATGGATTTATTTCCCAAAAAGATACCCCTTTGCCGCACATGGATGACATAACCCACAAAGGTACGTTTTTTCGATCACTTTCGTCCCAGCTAATGTATTTTGATGAAATTTGGTCTCAGTGCACACAATTTATTCCAATGTGCAATCACATTAAAACATGTCCAGAAGACTGTTACTCAGTCTCTCCCCAGTCTGTCGCAGTATATAGCAAGATATAGCAAGAGAATTATTCTAATAGTACCATATGTCTTAGTAGTGGCACGTATGATATAAATTTGTGCAGCAAACAATGGTAGACTTATTCGAAAAGTTTGTTGTGACGTTCAAATGGCATCATTTGTTGGAGAACGCTGGAGAAGGCTTAAAATCACATGTTTCAGGTCCGTAATGACGTCATCACATCAAATATAGGTTTCATAAGTTCAAAGTTTTTTTTATTACCACGTTGTTTTATTTTTATTGAATTTTAGTTAGCTTTATGCAGTTTCAAAGTACGATTGCTATGTTATAACGAGTTTTTTTCCAATTGAGGGGTGATATCAAAATAAGAGACACGCTATAGGCTATTTTCGAAAAGTTTGACAACTAAACTTTGACGAAAAACCAAACTTAAACATTGTTTTATTTTACTAGGCATTTTCAGTGAACTGTACTTAGTTTATCCAGTTTCAAAGTGCAATTGCTTTGTTCTAACGGGTTTTTCTCGATAAAAATTGTAAATAGGGCAGAATATCTTTACTTTTTTCTCAAAACAGCAATACTGTCTACCATTTTAAAAATATATTAGTTTTACGTAAATTTGCCAAATGCTAACCCTATATCAATCATCCTACGGCCTGGAAGAGAGGTCGTTCGGCCCGAGGGAAGGCTTAAGAGATTAAATTTACCCTACACCTTTTCCTGGAAAACTAAACCTTCATTGAACTTGTAATTTTACATGTTAATAGAACAACTAAATACTTAGTTGCCGCAATTTTGATGAAGTCAGCACTAATATTTTTTCCTGTGCCAAAGTAGTGGTTTGATTTCCAGACCCCTTAATATTTTCGAATTGTTATGTTCTTTCAAATACAGTAGTCTCTCTAATTAGCGGACACCATTGGTGCGAAAATATCTGTCCGCTTTTTAGAAAGTTAGCGATTTTGGGTCTAGTTTTCGTTGTTGAGTCAAAAATTTGATACATTTTGAGGTTTATGGGGAAATTGGATTATTGCAGACTTAGATTATTTTAAGATATACAAGCTTTTTTATGACAATAAAAGTATAATATTTAAAAACCTAGGAAAACATAAAAGTCCTTGGTTACTGAAAAAATAGAGAAAGCCGTGAAAGGACTGAATGATCGAATCAATAAATGTTTAAAGCGTAATAACGTAAAGAAAAAAGTTTATAAATGCGAGTTATTTATTTTTATCAATGAAAATCCTATAAACTTTGAAAAATTCCTTGTGTCGTCCGCTAAATAGAAAGGAAAAATCGCCAAAAAGACAATTTGGTTAAAGAAAATGTGTCCGCTAATTGGAGTGTCCGCTAATTGCTTGTCCGCTTTTCAGAAAGTTTTATATGAGAGTTTGACCGGGTTTCATCCGGTGTAATGAAATGTGTCCGTTAATTGGAGGTGTCTGCTTTTTAGAGTGTCCGTTAATTAGGGAGACGACTGTACCATCATTATGGAATTTCATCACTTAAATTTATTGTTCCGAAATAAAGCATGATTAACCCAAAATTTGAGTTTAACCTTTTCAAGACTGCTTTTTAAAATTCTGAAGTGGTGTAAATTACCCTGATCCTATATCTCGGGACCCAAAAGTCAAATAAAATACATTTTTGCATGATAATAGCTTGACAAATGTAGTTTTCAGTCCCTGCTGGCCCAACTTGTGATGATGTCATTATCAATTATTTTCTGCCTTTACGAGCATAAAATATAGCCAAAAAAGGCCACAATCGAGTAATCTCAACCCCAAAAGGAAAATGTTATTCTTTGCTATCAATCTTTTATAAATTTTTAAATCAACTGGAAAAACCCATGATTCCAGTTTTCCGTATTGAATTTGCTATGTTCAAACTGATCTTTTACGATTTTATCACAACATTTTCTTTCACCCTGTATTACTCCCGGTTTTCGGCCATTGAGACCAAATTGTCTTAAAGCATTTCGACAACTTGGTCCCCATAAAAAGTTGTTAAAAGTCACCAAAAATCATGTTCATACATATCGAAAAAAAGCAAGCAGTCTTTGAATGTTTACAAAAATTGGTTAGAGGGCTCCGAATTTTTTCTGACTTCAATTTCTTTTCTTCATTTCTTCATATTTATCCAAAAATCCCATGATATCCAAATTTCTAGACTTGCAAGATAAAAAAATATTTTTTCATGAATGACGAGTGAAGAGACCTCGTGAAAATAACTTCCAGGGGTTATGACACCAAAGTTTTCAAGAAGATTTAGGGCCAGGAAAAGAAAAGACCAAGAAGAAAAAACCCTTTTGTGAACTTGGCTTCAAAAGTACTCATGGCAAGGTTTTCGGTGGAAATATATGTTAGTGGTAAAATTTCGTAAAAATATGCAATTCTCAAGAAGGAATTAAGGAGTTACCTACTGCTATGTAGGATGAAGATAGGAGGGATTTCGGACAAAATGTAGCGAGATGAGATCTGCCTTCCACTCATGTTTCAGTGGCACGATGAGGCTCTAGACTCTAGCTGGTCTAACATGTATATGAGTACAAATTTGAAAGCCCAGTGATTTTTTCTGAAAAAATACCACATCCGGTCTAAAATTGGAAGTTTTGGTCAGCCCAGTTGAAAAAATCAGTGTCGCCGAGTAAAAAACAAGACTCAATTTGACCAACTCGACTAATAGAGAGAAGTTGATCCAGTCCGAAATTCAGTCAGGTTTTAGCAGCACACTTGAACTGTCCAAAATTTACTCGAGGCAATAAGTTTTGCGCACCTGCTGAGTACATAACAATTTCTCGACCAAATCATTGCAATTTTAGAATTTGATTTCAAGATTATTTGTAATAATCTATATTCGTGTGTAATTATATTCCCTAACATTTCAAACATATTTCTCGTTCCAGTTTTGAAAACCCTAAAACGGGTCAAAAAGAGAACAAAATAAAACACTTAAAATTGATTCTGTTTCTTTCAGTTAATTAGTAATGGGTCTATCTTGGTTTATCTTTTTATTGAGAAATATGTAATGCAGCAACAAATGTGTTGAATATGATTATTGATATATAATTAGTAAGAATAACATACTTTTAGACACCGGGGTTTTTTGAACCTAAAAAAGCCCAAATATTGATTTTTCGCAACCTCATTGTTGACAAATTGATGACGCTATCAGTTTCGTGATGGTGTCATCACTGTTAAATCATACAGAAGTGTACAGGAATAGTTTATATATACGTGTGCAAAGTTTTATTGCTATTATTATTGTAGTTCCTAATTTTCGAGAGAGACACGATGTGTCCCCTCCTCTCCCCTCCCCAGAGGACTAGGTGATCAAAAAAGCCGCTGGTGAAGAAGGTTAAAACTCTCCATATAACCATAGTAGGTATTCAAATTGGACCAGTGCCCGTTTTTACGATACAGTTTGAAGAATAAAGGTATACAGATAAAATTATCGTTTCTAATTTTGCTCACTTTCAAAGCGTTGTGCTAAAATTGCTTTAAAAATATAAATTGATGACGTCATTAATCACGTGACTTTTTATGCTGTCTCTGTCAAAAAAAATAATGTGCATCGTCTCTAAAATAAGTGTGCAAAGTTTCTTGCTTTTATCATAAATAGCGGAATAGTTGTGCTAACAGCCCTCACTACTATTCTCTCTTCTATACACTATGCTTTCTGGGGATGCCATCAAAGTACATGCAAAGAAAAATTATCCTTCATTCATTTATTTTCTACTTGATGGAAACTGAAAGGAGTCATGAAAGGAAACTGGCTGTCCAAGTTATTGGAAAATTGAAAAAGCTTTTTTGTAAACCTGAAGATGTTATAGTAATATCAAAACAAAAATATTTCTCTTGTTTTCTTGTTCATAGAAATGACAGCTTTGAAACTGATATTTTGAGTGCACTTTTCCAGTCAACTGGCATGTCATTCAAAGATGTTATTCAACTTTTTTTACATTCAGATCAACCTAAAGAAAAAGTAAGTTAGTTTTATTTTTTAACGATCCAAAATAAATTTTAATCAAGTAATTTCAAGTAATAAATTAAATCAATTAATTTTGTTCATTTGTCAAAGCTTTTGTTTCTTTGTGAAAATTCCTGAATTCCTTTGGCAAAATTCAGACAGATTCGATTTGAACACAGAAAGTGATTTAGTTTCAAATGTTGAAGAGAATTTTATTCCATAATTTACTTCCACATTATATTGCGCTACTATCTCCCATCTATACAATTTTACTTGACGGAACCTTAGAAGTTAAAGGCTATCTTTTGTTAATTTTAAGATTTTTGACTCCATTTTTTGTACCATTAAATTATTTGAATAATGAGTTGAAAATATATAAAAGTTTTTATCCCTAAATTCTGCACTTACAGATAGCAAATGTACAAGGTGAATAAGAGCACTCACTATTGCGTCAGAGCTGAAATTTATGACGTGATTATAAAATTTCATTGAGCTGCTGTTTAAAGGGATTCCGAGGTGAAAATATAAGTTGGGTTCATATGAAAGAGGAGAAAAAATGATGAAAACAATTTTTATTTCATCAGAAACCGACTTTTGGCTCTTGAGATATTTGAGTTGAATGTTGAATATCTCAGGTTATATTATAATTCCATGTATGAACATTTATACACAATTTGTACATATTAAGGAAACTTCAATTACAAAAAAAAAAATTTAAAGTAATTTATTCTTCATTAGTTCCAGGCCCTTTTTTGTTTTGGAGTCAGGCTCGATATCCACCTAACAAGGCTTTTTCTCAATAAATGAATTGTTTTTTTGAGTTCAGAATCTCTTTTGAAGGACTTTAAAAATAAAAAATAATTTTAAAAGATATTTTCAAAGGCTCTAAATCAAGGATAGCTTGATTTTCAAAAGGGGCCTGGAACTAGTGACCCAAAGCTTATTTATCAAAAAAGTTATTGCAGAAGAGGTGTCATACACATCTACTATCTATATGAAAGTTTGTAATTCGATAGCACTATTTTAACCTGAGATATTTAAAACTTTAGATTGGGGCAATTTTTCTGTACACTAGATGACATCACAAATTTTTCAACTATTAAGGGAAGTTCCCTAAGTGACAAATCTTTAAACTCAAATATCTTGGGAGCGAAAAGTCGGATTGAGATGAAATAAAAACTACTGTTCATCATTTTTTCTCCTCTTTCATATGGACCTAACTTATATTTTCACCTCGGAATCCCTTTAATGTTTCACCCAGTAATTGAACTTCAAGAAAATTAAAAATTATTCTTAATTGAACTTCAAGAAAATTAAAAATTATTTTTAATTGAACTTCAAGAAAATTATTCTTCATATCACTGCCCGAAATAAGCAAATGTCATTTCTTAGAATTAATTTTAATGTAACTGGTTACAATTAAACCAGTTATAATTATACAATTGCTACTTCTGTGTTTTCTTCTAGTCCTATCAATACATTATCAAGTATTTTTTATCACCTATATAAGACGTATAATCAGCCAAGGCCAAGTTACAAATGTCACAATTTAAAGAGAAAAAGAGATCACTTTTGTAAATGTCAAAAAGAAGAGAGCCAAAGACAGATTCCTGTGAGACACCTAATCATGAATCTTTCCATGAGTTAAAGGAATTTCTCAAAGAGGCACTATCAGATTTTTTCCTATTCATCGACTGGAATACTTGGCTTGCATAGTATTCTGAAAAATATTTTTTTTCCCAAATTCCATTTTGAAATAGGGGAAAATGGACCTTTTCACGATAAAAATGACTGTTTTTGTTTAATGAAATCGGTAAAAGTGAGCTGCTCTACTTTGACTATTTTCAAAAGAAGATATTTCTTTTATGACTATTTTCAAAAGAAAAAAAAATCTTTTATGACTATTTTCAATAGAAAAAGTTTCTTTTATGTAGATGAAGAAAAATTTTTATTTATATTATTTGACTTTTGACGCTGTTCCATGAAAAAAGTTTTATTTATAGTGAAGAAGAAAATTACCATGGAAACATGACGAAAGTACAGAGATCGAAATGACCAATTATATTATTTTTCACCTTAAAAATAACATTCGGTGAGAGATGTTTCCACCATTTTTGGCCAAAATAAGTACTTATTTAAAAAAAGAAATAGTTTTCTGAAATGAGCATCAGTTATAGATTCGATCTAAAGAATAAAAGAAAAATTTGATAGTACCTCTTTAAGTTTAATATTTGCTTACGACCACTCAACTTTAAAACTAAATGTAATAAACTCTTACTGAAACAATAGTTTGATAGGAAAAAGGGGATGCTGTAGTTTAGCATTTAAATGCACTTTCTTACGCAAGCAGTCAGTGTTTGAAACATTTCAAACTTAGGCTAATGAAAATAATTACCAAGGCTAATGAAAATTATTAAGTGCTTGAAGATCTGTAATCAAGTTTTGCAAACACATTTGTACGTTTTCAAGCGTATAAATACCCTATGGTTTAAACACACTTATTTCATGCTACAAGTGTTTGAATTTTTGCACTTGTAAAGTCAAGTGTTAATCAAATATTCAGATTACTTATCTAGTTATGAAATTTGGGGAGACATTTTCTCTTTTATACAACACAGCCAAAAAAAGGTTTTGAAAGTGCAGTCGGCAAGGTTATCTTGACTTTTACAACCCTTTTTCTTTGTCATTTTGCCTTTTTCTAGACGTTAAGAATGGCTTCATTTAAGGCTTTAAAAAATCCAATTTGCAAGGTTATCTAGTCATTTATATTGCTTTCCTGAAATGCTTTAACCCTTTTTGGCCCAGGGTGCTAAAGGGAGGTTATGCTGCCTGGGGGGAGGGGGTGTAAACTTAGTCCCCTTCTTTTTAAGGAACCAAACATTGCCTCAAGTTGAAACTTTGCATGATAGTAGACCCTTATAAATACTTTAAAAAGAAAAGACCTAGATTGCTATTGACGTCATAACTGACGTTTTCCTGCATGGCCAATTTTCTCTATTTAGATATGCCTTAGTAAAGGCTCTCTTTGGCATCATTCTAATTACCATTAAATATTAGCAAAAACAACTGAATTGGCTACTATTCACCATAATTTGAATAGTAGTGGGCCCTGTAACTAATGGAACATTATTTTGGCTATTTCTTGCTGCAGGGAAAATCTTTCTTACCCCATATCTAGGCAAGTAAAAGTTGAAAAGGGATAATTCTTCCCATGTTAGTAGACTGACATAAAACAATTACAAAAATAATATTGTTTTCGGGTTCCACAACCTTGAAAAACTAATTTTTTGACCCCCAAAAATTAATTTCAACTGTTTTTGCACAAAACCTTTGCAGAAACTTTCAAACAGTGGGAAAAAAACAATATCGTGGATTCAAAAATTCATTGGAGCCTTTTTTAGCGATATTTGGCCAAAAATAGTGTTAAAAAATAGAGTTACCCTCTGGAAAAACCCTCTGTTTTTGGCAAATGGCCTGAAATTTTAAATAATTTTTTTACCATTTAAAGTCACCAAAATTATGCTTCAATATAAAGTATAATGGGAGCAATAAAAAAAGTTTGACACAAGCACAAGATACCCCCCCTGCCCCGGGTCAAGTTGGTTAGAAATGTAAGTTGGAAAGGTTATCTTGGCTTTTATAGCACTTTGGCGAGGCCAATTTAATTTGTTTTTCATGTCCAACCGACCCTATTTTTTGCAAAAATCAACACTTATTAATACCGTAACAGTTTCGCACTTACTCAACTTAATTCTTCTAATATAATTTTAAGTTGTGGCCACACTTGAAAAATTTTAAATTCTTAAATCTTAAATAAGTAGACTTCTACAACATCTCTGGTAACCAAACTTGGTACACATGTACCCCAGATGGGTCCGAATATTTTACGGCCAATTTTAACGGTTGGTTGCCTTGGCAACAGCCTATGACGTCATCAAAAGGTCAATTTTCGAAATTTTTAATAACTTCTCCTGTACTTTGCCGTTGGTAACCAAGCTTGGTACACAGGTTACTCATATGGGCCTGAATATTTTTAGGCCAGCTTTAACGGTTGGTTGCTATGGTAACAGCCTATGACGTCATCGAAAGGCAAAATTTGGAAATTTTTAACAACATAACCTATGTTTGACCTTGGGTAACCAAACTTGGCACACATGTACTCCAAATATTCCCAGATATTTTGGGCCTAATTTTGGTGGTTTGTTACCATGGCAACAGCCTATGACATCATTAAAAGGTCAGTTTTCGAAAGGTCAGTTAAAAGGTCAGTTCAGCGTCTGGTCGACGCTGCGTTCAGCTAGTGGAATATTAATATTATTGGCTCTACAATAAACATCTTTTTTTTGGTATACTCTCACAAAAATGTATCTCACTTTTGCGATTTTAGTAAAACCAAATGATTAAACAATATGAAAACACAGCTAATCAAGTTTATAGTACGAGATTGTTCAAGACTTTGGCTGATATTTTGAGAACATTTAAACACTGAAAATATTAAATCGAAAGTGAAATTACGCATTCTGAAACACTTGGGTTAGTTACATTAAATAAGTGTCAGGACAGGGTAGGATTATCGAAACAGGTGTTGAATTAGGTTCAAATAGTGAGGGCTTAAATTATTCCTTAAGTATGTTTGCTGGTTAACTTAACAGGTTGCACCACGGGAAGGTATGCCACTGGATGTAACATCACTAAATAAGAAGCTATGAAAGTACTAAGTGACTCAAATAGGAAATTAAAGGTTCAAAATCATCAACGTCGAAAACGATTTTCCTTATTTTTTTTTTCGGCATAGCCTTAGTTTTGGAATAATAAAGAAAAGTAGGGAATTTAAAGATGTAATTTCCGTTGACACGTGACAAAAATAATATTAATATTAATATTCTGACCACCTGACCCTACGTTAAACTTTCAAATATCCGCAAAACAACAAATTAAATTGGTTTCGCCTTATTTCTTTTAATTAAAAATGCTGTTTTAAACGTCGAACGCTGTTTATACACATTCATATACGGATTTAAGCTTTTGAATGTTATAAAGTATCCTCTATAAAGTGTCTATACTTTTTAAAAAATGTTAGGTTGCCCTTTCTAAAAGCTTTTATTTTTTCTGCGTTTTCAGTTTAGATGGGAAACATTTTTGTCCTAAAATTTATTTCTCAAAGATTCTAGCAAATAAAGCTTGTTATTACCAGTTTAATTTTAAAGTATGTTTCTTTAATTTTAATAGAAGAAAAATGAATTTCACAGTATTCACTCCTTTTACAATTACTGTAATGCTTGGATGGTCCTGAAAATTTTCAAGTGCAGTATCAATTGGATCATCTTTTTTTTTCCTTTTCAAATAGTTTATTTTTGCTCTTTTCTTGGTAGTTTCAAATAGTTGTTTATACATTTTATATTTTGTTAGATTTTGCTTGCTGCAATTTTTTAATTTTTGTCATGTAAACTCTCCTTTTGTTTTGAAAATTTGAGAAATGCAGAAGTAATCCATGGGTTGTCAGCTGTTTTAGATTTGCAATATATTCATTTAAAGGAAAAACATCATTGTACATAAATTGAAATTGTACAGGGTATAAATTGTATGAATTAAAACAGATTGGTCAAGATGGTTGACAAAACCTTATGGAGTGTACTTACATGATTTTAATTGCACGGTATTAATAAAGTATATCTATTAATTAATAATTTTACAATATTTAGTTAGTTAAAAAGGCAACAAAAAAACTTGATAAAAGGATAAAAGGAAACTTGATACACAATTTCAAGCAAATATAAATTTTAATGAACCTTTGTAACACCTTAGAAATTGGTTTTGGAGATCTCCTTTCCAAAAGTTAATTCCTTGAGATGAAAGACTAAATTATGGGGGTAGATCATATCAAAAGAAAATGCCATCTTCTTTGTTCATTGTTTTTTGTAATATAGAAGAGGGTATATTATTACTGTACTTTGTTGAAAGTATGGTGGTTACAGAAAAATTGTTGTCAAAAGCAAACGATATGTTGTTTGGATAAAAATATTTTGTAAGATATGATCCCTTGCTTCAAATGTTTATCTTGACATTCCGTTTCTAAATGTAGATAAAAAGAGAGAGAGAGGAGGAAATCACTATTATTAATAGCGTAACGTCAGATTTTTTCACTTACTAAGATAAATTTTACG
>JANSTP010104118.1:0-13176 GCA_025330745.1 Cladonema radiatum | reverse complement strand
ATTTCTTGAAACAAGGTACAGGCGTTTGTTCGTATGCAGGGCCGACGACACAGGGGGGCCGGGGGGCACGTGTCCCCAAAAGAGATTTTTGTAAGAATGTTTTGAGCTGTTAAATGATTTACGGTTTTCATACCAACATTATTTTGTAAATAAATTCTAACTAAGGTGGCCTTAATTAAATTTTCTACTTCTTAATTTTTTTTTTTTTTATTTATTTATTTATTTTTTTTTAAATTTGTTTGTAAATTATGAAATTTTATATTGTGATGTACATGTTGTCCTTGTTTTTGTCCAAACATATATAACTGAAGTCTGGCGGGTGCTATCGATAGAACAGGTGATGCTTACTTGTCGCAGACACCTGATCATAATACTAACTATGATGCTCTGTATCCAGCATGGTATTATTGTTGGTCCAGAAGGTGTTATGTTTTTTATGTGGCCAATGTACTTTTTTGCGTGTTTTTATATATTTTTCTATGCGTGGATTGTTTAAGTTGCGTTGTTTTGTTAACAGTTTTGTTTTTGTATATAGGTTGCAACATGGGGGCAGACATGGTATGTTGTGTCAGAAATCTGGTTGCGCTTATTTCTGAGGTGGCCACAATATACATGCAATCTGTTAAATGTCTTGCTGTATCTTTTGTGTTTCTGATATTTTTATTATTGTTGTTATTACTGCTTACAGTTTTATTTTGGGCTCTCTAATTTGCATGACATGCAGATATATGCTATTTCCTAATCTTCAATATTGGTATAATTTTTGACAAATTGCTTCATGCAAGTGTAATTTGTATGGTATATGCTAAATTCGTTTTTTTCGTTGTCTATATTCTTTTGGCTACCATTTTGTATGTACAACCATTTTCTGAAAGCACTGTTCCACTACCATCCCCTCCGTTCACTTTGAGTAGGCTGTTTGCAATGTTGATAATGTTTAAAAAGTAATTTTCTGAAAAGAATGTCCCTAAAGTTGAAGAACTTTTTTTTATAATAATAAAAAAAAAAAAAAACCCAACAACCAAGAAATAGGATATTTGATTCCGAAATAGGTCTTGATATTTCTCTCTCCGTAAAAGTTTTTTCCCGAAGAATATATGTAAATGGTGCAATTGCAAAAGTTTTTTCCCACGAAATGCAAAATTTTCTCGGTTTTTTCAATCAGCAAAACTTTCTTCTAACAAAAGTTTCTGACATTAAAGTATACTACAAAAAAATCCTTTTTTTAGTTACTTACTATTTCAACAGTTTCAGTCCTGAAAGGGCTAGCATATATCAAAATGTTCACTTCGTGATAAAAATTAAATTATCAAATGTGAAGGGGTTTGTTGAAAAAAAAACAATGAAAAAAGCTTTGGTAGAACAAGAGAACTGAGACTCAATAATAAGCTCAATAATACTTATTCCGACTATGTGCAAATAGAATTGATTTGATTCTAACTATAAAATGTTGCAAAGATTTTTGTCCCTCTTAGGACAGATTTGATACAACAAGTTGCATATAATATGAAAGGGAAGGAAATGAACACCATTTTTTATTTCATTTTGATTCAAATTTTTGTTCCTAATGTATTTGTGGTTAAAATGTCATAGAATTTGCAATGTCATCAAGTTTATCGAGAAAATATCTTGTAACACAATTTCATGAAAAAGAATTTAGACACAGGTAGTACATGTTAATGAAAATTGAACTGCAATTAACAAAATAGATATCCCCATTGAGATGAAATGAAAATTGGTTTCTGTCACTTTTTATTTCATATGAACACAAACAAGCATTATTGTCATTGATATATGAATATTAATAAATGCTCAGGAAAACCTCTCCAAAGAAAATGAAATCCTCAAAGAGAACTATAAAAAGCTGCAAGGCAGAACAGTTCAAGTTTAAGAAAACAGTGGACGGATTATCTTCACAGGTAGACTAAAAAGTTAAGAAAAAAGTTCTACCAAGAAAAAGGATTAGAGTACGTTTTATTCATTCCAAGATTTTTTATATACTACAATGGCGTAACTTGTGGTAGCCCTGTGGTTTCGGTTGGCAAAAAATGTCTCTTTGCTACGAAAATATGCATGCTGGTAGGCCACAAAGAACTGGCAATTAATTTCGATAAACATCTTTCTTCAATTAATGTGCGTTTTAGTTGATAAAACTATTAACCCTATTCCAGTTGGGCTATTTTTTGTACGTTAGACAGTTGGGGGAGGGGGCAAAATTCCGCCCTGTGTAAAATCATCAAATTTCAAACAAAATTCATGAAAGTTTGTAGGATTATAGGGAACCCCTGTTTTCAGCAAAAAGAGCATTTTAGAGGCATATTTCAAAAAATAAGTACTCAAAGGCTAATATTCAAATTAAATTTGATAGTTTTAGCAAAATCAGGTGTAAAACATCTTTTGTATGCATTTCCAGAGATTAACAATGGCAGAAAAATAAATTATGATGTCATTTTTGCTATAAAATGCCCGACTTTTGCACATTTTCGTAAATTTTGGACTCTAGATCATGAAAATTATTATGGACTTGGGATATTTTTCTTTCATTAGCTAATTTACGTTGACTACAATTATTTTATATAATTTTTGTAAAAATTATTATCTTTTCATGACCTTACAGCTTATAAAAAAGCCAAAATTTTCCAAATTTATGCTGAAATTTGGTACCCGGCTCAGACAAAATTCTTACAGAACCAAAAGTACAAAACGTTTTGAATTGATAATTACACAGTACGTTCTCAAGAAAATCAGGGCGATCGGGTGCACAGAAAAATTTTTATAAAAAATCTCCGACAGGGGGGGGGCAACCACAACTGGATTAGGGCTAAGAGAACAAAATGCATACATACCTTTCAACGCACAATACCAGTTACATATATTAGAGACACTTTTATAAGAAGATTGCGTTATAAATTAAATCCATGTCAGCTGGCGGAACTACGCGAAAAAACTCCAAAGTTACACTGCAAAATAGGAGAAAGATTAAATCTTTTTATTATTTCATTGTCAGAATAAATATTTAATGGAGTGACGCTCTTGAGTGACATTACTTACTTCTGTTTCTTGAAAGCTAAATATTTCAACGATATAATTATTGATTTTTTTCACCAATGGCATTTGCTTGAAAACCTTTTCTGGATTTCTTTTGTAAATACGCAATAACTTAGTATATCTCTCCTGAATATTTGCAATGAGGTCAACAGCAGGAATAATATCACAATTTTGTTTTTGCGTAGCTAAACTTAACTTCCTTGCCGGTTGGAACAAATCCATTAAAATGGCACTCCTTAGCAAACCATGGGCATTTTTCAAGTTGTTATAATTTACCGGGAGAGTCGAGCGATCACATTTATGAGATGTATCTGCAGTAACATTTGCTAAATGGCTTATATGAACTCCGAATTTGTTATTCAATTTGTTCATGGCCTTCCCTTTGTGGTCTATCTACCTCGTTTTACAGGCTTTCTCTGGACGGATACTTCTGATAACAAATGTGTAGATGTCTTTTAGTATCTCTGCAAACTGGTTTAACTCACACATTTTCTTGTTCGAATGTTTTCGAAGATAATATAATTGCATAAGAGCCTAATCAAATGGCTTCATAAATTTATTTGGCAGTGGCTTTGAAGTAACAGAAGCACCCTATATTTTGACTAAATTATCATTATCTTCAAAAACAATTTTTCCACTGCCAGACCGAGTTCAAGCTACAACTGCTTTTGAGAAGAATTGCCCAATTTTTTTTGTCTTTTCTATCAGTCTCTTCTTCCTTTTTTTGACAAGCTCATTGATTTTTGAGGGTCTTTTATCAGATTCATCTTTCTCTGCCTTCAAAAGATCATTGTAGTTTTCTGGAAGCATTGGTGTATCATCGTCGCTGTATATTTTTGCCAATTCTCATCGCACATAGGAATATTGAGCTGATTTATCTACATCAAAATTTTTATTTTTATATTCCATATATGATTTATAGTTCTCAATGCGGATAATCAGGTCTTCAATCATTTTCTGGGTCCGCTTAAACCCTTTATTTTGTGTTTGTTGATCACTCATTTCTTCTGTTCTTTCAGCTTGTTTTCACACAAGATCAGGAGATGAAAACTTTGCAGCTGGCTAGACAGCTCAACATGAATGATGAATTCCGACAGTCAGTCAACATGTGTTTATTCTGATGAAATTTATATATCATTGCGCATGCGCGTTATACCGTGAAACCATCTCACGGCACTGAGATGGAGTGTTCATATGAAGGAATTTCGTCTCACCTTACAGACATCCCGCCTACTGAAAGCAAGATCTTGGTTAGGCGGGCTGGCTGGGTTCTCATATAAACGAGTTCATACATTTTCATTTTGACTGGCAATATGGCAGGATCTCACTTATGTCATCTCGTCTCGCCTAACGGAGCTGGCTCACCTCATATGAACAGCCCCTTAATTGGTGAAATTATCTGCATATCTTATTTACTTATTGAAACTTCACTTTCACCTAGAAGCTATAAATTTTGCTTTTCATAAATTTTGCGTAAATGCCATTTTATGAGAAATTTTCAAAGATATATATTGAGGCAGGGATAAAATATCTATCCCCTTGCCCCACCTGCTAATAACTGATAGTTTGTGATACTCTTCGAAATGATATGAGACTAGACATGAATGTAAAACACCATAATAAATTTGGAAATATAAATCTTTAACGCCGTCTAGTCCCAGATTAGGTGAAAGCGCCATCAAAAATGCGAAAGATTAACAATTATGTTTTTGCCTGCCAACCTGCCAAAAAATGGTGATGTTAACAAGGCATATTTTTTGAAGATTTGTCTATTAATTATGACATATACTTCCTTACAAAAACTTTCAAAGGCTCAAGAATAATCTTAACCCTATCTGGACAGGGCTTTTTTTGATTTCTCATGACCGGGGGGGGAGGGGGAGGCAGATTCAGCCCCCCCCTCCAGAACTCTGGTTCTAGAAGGTATTTTTCAATAATCTTTTATACAGAGAAAGACCAACCTATAAGGAACAAATTGAGAAGGAAATGGTTTTGTGACGTCATTTCTAAATGAAATGAAACTTATTTAAATTTGGAAGATGGTTTAACAACCAACTCAAAAGTAATGAAATGACCAAAAGCCGAAAAAAACTTTTGTTCTATCACTATGAACCGAAATGGTGTAACGAACAAACTAATGGCGTTTCAGAAATTCTGCACAGCTCAAAAAAACTATTTGAAAACTAATTGGGACCACTTTTTACCAAGTATTAGCAGCCTCTTCTTATATACTGTGATAAATTAAATATTGTTTTAGCACAAACTGACGAACACAGAATATAACATTTTTTTCTTCTTCTTCTTCTTCACTTATTCCATATTCTTTTTCGGCATTACTATATTGTCTTCATATTATAATAGCTCTCCTCTCAAAGCGTAGCATGAAAGTATAGTAAAATAAAAATATAAAACTTTTGATATTTTTTGGAAATAATATGTTCTTCAGATTTCCAGACCTAACAGAGATATAACAGATGTCTTTAAAAAATTATTTTATTCTCCTAATTTTCAGATACGCAAACAAAATGAACAAGTAATTAAAAAAAGAATTATTTTTTAATGAATCGACTGTAAAAAAGTGTAAAAAGCACTTGTATGTTTGATCATACTTCTTCAAGCCAGGCTTTTGAGAATCTCATCAATGCCAGGGACAGCATTTTTCAAAACATTTCATCCAAAAACAAATAGTCCAGAAGCTGAGAGTGTGCAATTTTGAGAATTTAGCGTTCATGCTCAATTTCACACTCCGTCGTAGGTACTGTATAAATATATCATAGCTACATTTTTCTCTTAATGCTTCGAAAAATGTTGTTCTTAAGCTCTTTATTTCATGATATATTCTTGAAATTGATTCCAAAATATTGCTTTGAGATTTTCGAAGCACATCTGTGGGTTGCTAGAGCAAAAATTAGTTGAGCACACTCCACCGCAGTGCTGACTTTCACAAAATGCTGTTTTTTAACAGTATATTGAGATTCATTATGAAGCAACATTGAACCTGATAATCTTTTTTTAAAATGGGTAATGCCTTTAATGAGTGTTTTTTTAAAGCTCTACCACAGTTTTTTTATGAAATAAGTGCAAAAGTGTAGAAAATTTAGCTGTTGACATCTTCAACTATAATGTGTCTAGACATAGTTCACTTACGTTCTTACTCCTCATTGGAAAGAAAGGGCTTGCATACACGTATAATCTGCTATTAGGCCACTTATTTTAATCATCCATTTTTATTGGAGTCGAAGCCTAACACTGGCTCTCCTCCGCTGTTCTACTTCCAAATAGCTTTTTTTCTCAATATAAGCTGTTTCCGACCAATAAAATAATCAGAATATTTCTTCTAGATAATAATAAATATATACTGCGTAACAATGTTTGTTTCTTTGATATTATTGGACTTTTCAATACACAAAGATCACACAGGCATTTTTGACGATTTCGATAATTCTAATACAACCAAATATTGGCCTCTTCAGTATTGCTTGTCAAGGAATAAGAATTTTGCTAGCTTAATTTAAAAAAGACAAAACGTCAAAAGGGTGATAGGGGGTTAACTTGTATCTTCCTTGTAACCAAATATTGTTTACAGTGGTGTTAATAACTCCAACAAGGCCGTACAATGTTGGCTCTGTTTAAGAGCAGTAAAAAAATGAATTCAAACTGGGAGTGGCATTAAAGTCTACTTTCTTCATTGTTTATTTTTCTGTCAATCTTTTCATTATCAGAAACCTTTATGTGTCATTAGAAATTTGTTAACAGAGATTTTTAAGCTCTCAAATTCGAAAGGGGTTTGTAGGGTAAGTGCATTGGTAGATTGTAGGTATTCATAATTAAAATATTTGGATAGCTTTTTTGGATGAGAATTAATACCAATGGGAATGAAATTTTTTTTTTAAATACAAAGTCCTACATTAATACAAAGGTGTTTCTACCAGAAAACTCAAATGGAAATGGTAGTATATAGGTTATGGTTTTGTAAATCCCAGTTTGGTAACAAAATGGTTTAGTATAACAAAATTTGAAAGCTCTTTCTCACAACCTACGAAATAATGAATGGTAATGAGGTTAGATTGGCTGCAAGTGATTCTCGGATCTGAAAAACCTCTTTGGGTTGATTCACCCACGTTTGCACATTATTACACTGATTTTTGGGACATGTTAGTTAGGGATGCCCAAACTAGATTTCTATTTTTTTTGTGTGTCAACAAAATAATCTTTCAATAATTTTGAAAACAATGAGAAAAACTGAATTCATTCTAAGTTCGAAATGTAATTACTATTTGGATACAGTCTTTTGCATAAACCGATGCCCAAATTAAAATACCTTGACGGAATGGGGCTATTATGAAAGCACTATATTTAACTGATTTGTAGAGAATATTTCTACTAGATGTTGCTATAGTGACATTTGAAGTAATTTTGCATTGATGGATTAGTTGCAAATATTATCAAAGTAGGGCGAGAAGCTATTTTAAAATAGCCCATTTTGCAATAACCATAAATTTTTAGAGCAATCAAATATTTTGGAATTGGTATCCAAATTTTTTGCTTTTTTATTATTTTTATTTTATTTTTTGTTTTACAATATGAACTCTTTATTGAATCCATAAATTCTTTATTAAACAGAATGATTAATCAGGGGGCTAAGCACAGGGAATTATCATTCTTCCTAAAGACTGCTATTGATAAACATAAAATTGCTTCGAAGTACTCCAGGTCATAAGATAAGATTATTTCTGATTTGAGACTATAGAATGCATTTTATTCAAATGTTAATATATATCATTCCACTTACGTAAGCTTTTTCTTTTCTTTTTTTTTTTACATATCTATATCTGTTTTAATATTGTTTATATTCTTTCTAATAGATTTCTTGGTACTATTTTTTTGTGTGTGGGTGTTTGCTGTTTGTATATTTGTGTGTGTAATGTTTGTGTGTGTTTTTGCCTATTTATCCTTGTTTTATATATGTACTATTTGAATCTGGCAGGTGCCATCTATAGAGCAGATGACGCTTACTCATCTGGAACACCTGGTCATATACATCAACAATGATGTCCTGCAGCCAGCTAGGTGTTGTTGTTGGTCCAGATTATGATGATGGTATATACGTACATATCCGCCTGCCTGGACACCTGGTGATGTGATTCCAAAGGAATCTCACTGATCTTTATATCAGTTTTGTTTAATGTTAAATTTGTTTTTTTCTTTTCATCACTCCTTGCATTTTCCATCTTGCAAGGCGAGTTTACATGTGGCAGAAGTGCTCAAAAGCTTTCCTGGCTTAGTGATGAACATATTTTTCTTAAACTCATACTATATATATATTTTATGTGGCCTATGTGATTTTTGTTTGTATGCTTTTTGTTGGCATTGTATTGGTTTGTGTATGTTTCATTTGAATTTCCATTGAAATTCGTTTTGAGTTTCTCCTTACAAATTGCAACATGGTTGCAGACATGGTATGTTGTGCCAGTGGATTGGTAGCGCTTTTTTCTGGGGCGGCCACAACATGCATGCAATTTGTATTTTGTCGATTTATGACTTCTTTGTATAACAAATAATTGTGAATTGTTGCGACTTCACTAATATTTTGAATTTCTATTATCAATTTCGCTATGTTTCTTTTGGTGGTTCATGCCTTTATTTTTTTAAACATAAACCAAAACAGCAATGCTTTCTACCATAGTACAAAGTAATAGTATAATATTTAGTACTCCACATAGTTGAGAACTGTGTCATACTAATATCACAGATGTTTTAAGGTTGAAAATATTGGGATAATGTATGCAAGAGCTTGAATCAACGACAAGTAATTGACAGAATTATTATTAAAAAAAGAAATATTTTCTAACAAAAGAGTAGTAATTCAAGAAAAAGGAACATTGTTCATACATACAATTTCAATGTATTTTTTTGGTTATATTCATCATACACTGCTTATTCCATCTTGCAGTGCGGGTTTCCATAGGGCAGGAGTGCTCTAAAGATTCTATATATATAGTATAAGTTTAAGAAAATTATGTTCATCTCTAAGCCAGGAAAGCTTTTGAGCACTTCTGCCATATATATACCTACCACCCGTTTCTTGCTCATGAGTTGCGAAATATTCCTGGTTCATGTCAAACGATATGCAGCGATATTTTTTCAGTTGGATATAATATTCAGAAAATTGCAAAACATTGCTCGTTGAGTAAATTGTCAGAGTTCTCTCGTAAAATGGTATCAGAAAATCCAGAAAGCCGAGCAAGTTTGTCGAACTGCATTTTTTGGTTAAGAGGAGAGGTTTTAAGTATTTACAAAATTTGATAGAGTAAATATCCACCTAGAGTTGCATTCTCAGGCTTCATTTTTCTTACTGTCTCTCATAAGGCTTGGCTACAATAATTTCCAAAAATCGTGCTAAAACTACGTTGTGCGCTACCAAGAGCTTAGTATTTTATATTATACACACGTTCCTTTTTTTTGTTTTTGCTTTTATTATTTTTTGTGTTCCATCAATTTACAATTAAATTTATTCCTCACAAAAGCTCTGTCAGTTCAGACGAATATTAATGAGATGTACTTAATATTCCGGGCTTAGCCTTATCTTTCTTCATCCAAAGTTTTTTATGCGTAAATATATTTGTCTTATCTCCCTTCATCTGACATTTATTGTGCATAAATGTATTCACTAAGCATTTTAATTTCAATTAAAAGGAACTTATGTAAAAGTACAAGTTGTGATATTCTCAAGTCACAAATTTCAAATCCCGATCTTTGAGTATCTGCACCCGTCTAGCTTGACGCGTTTTGTGGAAAGAGGTAGCGGAAAAGCCATACGTGTTTGTGTACAGGCTTTGCGGTTGCTCATGGATATCCCCAGAAGAAGAGATTCAAGTAAAATCTAGATCACCTGATATTCGGCACTTTCTTTGCCCTATTGAATTTAATACATGATATTCAAAATAATTACCCAATGTAAGGACTGCTTTTGTGCCGAGTCCAGTCACTGGCAATCACTTTTCAAAATTATTGTTAAATGTATGCTAGCTACAAGTGTGAGTCTATATTCAAAATTTGTGTTGTAAAACTCTTACATGCATATGTATTTTTGACGACGAATCAATCTGTTTTAATTTATTGGTTTATTTATTTTTGGTTCATTCTTTTCGACTGTCTTATCTTATAAGACTTCTGTAATTGCCTTGATACTGGTCATTATTCTCTTGGACAAAAAATGTACGTTGTCTAATCCTCTTTAGGGTAAATAGTGCAGCTACAAGTTACGCTATTAAAAATAGGTGTCTGGTTTCCAAATCAGCACCCGACACTCTGCCCTTTATTACCCTCATCATGATGGAGCAGTACGCCCTGGAGCAATCGAGAATTATGCCTCTTAGTAATTGGCAGTGGAAAAGGATATCAGAATCATATTTTTGACGTTTTTACAAGTTAATTTTCCTTCTGGTGAAAAAATAGCCAATGAAGTAAGATTTTCTCTAAGTATGCTGGAAGCCCTGGTAAATCATAAATAAGTAAGTTCTCTGCTTTGCTAATTCAAGGAGCTACTTTGTGATTAGCCTGACACCCTTAATTTTGAATTATTCGCGATACGATTTCATACTCTATTATATTTAGATCATTTTAGATTAATCACAAAGATTAGTTTGTTGTTTTCCGTTTGTTTGTTCTCCAGCCCCTAATAATGGGTATAAAAAATCAAGTGTCACTTCCTTCGAGGTGATATTACTCGTTCATAAACTTATTTAACTTAAAGCCTGACAAACAATTTACCCGATCCAAAGGGGATACGTATCATCGACCGTCACTTACATTTGCGTATTCAGAGAAAGTTTAGGTTTATTGCACAGTGGCGATAAAGGTAAAGTGCATGCCGCATGGAAGCCTAATTTCCAAGGAGGACCCTTGTGGATGATATTAACTCCGATTGTGTTTGAGCTTATGCATGCTCTCTATTGCTTCTCATATGTCCGACGTGATATCAAACTTGGAAGGCTGACCCCAATTAGAACGCACAACATCCTAAGTGGTTTTTGCATGACAAAAATGGTTAAAATATTTTTGGCACCCGTGTCTAGAAGCCATGTCTCAAAAAACTCTTTGTCAATATTTTAAACTCTGATTTTAGAAAATGCTGTACTAACACTAGGGCATTCACTTTTGCCTCCAAATATTTCAGAAAAAGTCCGGAATATCAATTTGAATTGATAGTATTGTTATGGCCCTCGTATCGACGACTTCTCCTCCAAGGACATTTTTAGTGTCATCCTTAAGCTACCTGACTATAAAGAAACTTGGGTGATTTCTTTTGCAGATATCCGTTTGATTTGCTAGGGAAAATGCTCGGAATGTTTTAGATAGTGCTGGGAAAGTATACTATGATAATGTGATGTTTGTCTATGACAGCCTTGTCTAAAATAATGCAAAGATATTCCATGAATTCTTTCGAACACCTAGAAATACTCATCAACAGAATACCAGAGGTGTTCAAACAGATTGCCTATTTTTACATTCTGTTAATACCGATGCCTTTGGACTATATTCTCCACGTTACAGAATGATTAAGCATTGGAATGACTATATTTAAAAAAATTCAAGCAAAACAGTCCTTTACACGCAGACCGTTAAAAGTTTAAAAAAGGTCTCAAAAGTTACCTACTCAACAAATAAGCACAAAACTTCAAAAAAAGGCCTTTATTTTTTAATGTTTCTGTTGCTCACAGCATGTTAGTCCTGGAGTATCAAACACATATATATATTGTTGTTATTTTTGTTATTAGTTTGAATGAAGCTGTTATCTAATAATTATTAAATATGTCTATTATTATTTATTTATTTATTTATCTATTTATTTCTCTCTTTCTCTTTCCCTATTTTACCATTCGTTTTGTCTACTTTTTTTATTATTTTTATCATAATTTTTCTTTTTTTTTTTTTTTGTCTAAGTCTTAACTCTAACACAAGATTTTATCTTCCTGAGTTTTATCTCTGTTAGTAAGAAACTTTATTTCTATAAAGTATTACAGTTTGTATATATTTTTTTATTTAACAGCAACATTATATGCAAAATCTGATGTAATATTTCTTCATACATATATTAAATCGTAGTGTGGGAATGCTAGCGCTAAAGGGAGAAAATTTATGCAAGCTGATTGGTTAGAAGAGTAAATTAGGGATTTTCATTGGCTGAAAACCTTTGAACAAAAACAACCAATCAAAAAACGTCAAAAATGTTTGAGAGGAACCACTCCAATGACCCTGACGAGTTCCATATGAAACTTTCCATATAGAAAACAGGGAATAATTGCAATGATGAAACTTTTCTATGACTTTACCTGTGCTTTGGCTTTAGTGACCAAACTTAGTTAGCGTATGCCGCAAATGGTCTTGCATGTTTTAGGTCCAAATTTGACAGATTGTTGCTATGACAACAGCCTATGACATCATTAGAAGTTCAAGTTTGAAATATTTTTTATAACTTTACCTGTAATTTGTCTTTTGTGACTAAACTTTTCACACATATACATCACATAGTCCCGAAAATAATTAGGCAAATTATGACCATTGGTTGCTGTAACAACAGTCTTTGACGTCATTAGAAGGTCCATTTTTGAACATTTTTATAATTTCTTCTGTAACCAAAGTTAGTACATGTACTCCTCAAATTTTTCTAAAATTTCTAAAACTCCTAAAATTAAAACGCTTTGCTATGGGAAGAGGCTTGGCTAAATCTCCATGTTACAATTTCTGATAACTTTGTCACACTGTCATATGACTACTGTATTTAAGGCAAACTTATCTGAAAACCAATTCGTTAGTTTTTCATTAGGGTTACATTCATGGCAGAGTTATAGTATATATGCTACCAAAAACCACCATATTATTGGAATTAAAAACAAATTTTCAGGTCCCCTCTAAAATGTCCCCTCCGATGTGAACAGAGCTGTTAAAAGGAGGTTTAGGGATATGTTTTATTTTATGGAGGATACTGATAAATTAGACCCTCTCAACGAAGTTCATTTGTTTTTGCTCCATTTGATTTTTTTACCTAAGAGTTAATGAAGCCCTTGAAGAGCTACTTTGTGATTGGAATTATCACCCATTAAGCAGTACAGGTAACCTAAGCCC
>JANSTP010104007.1:0-13177 GCA_025330745.1 Cladonema radiatum | reverse complement strand
TTAAGTAAGGTACGCTAGCGTACTTGCTAAGTAGAAAGCTTGTACGTTATCGTACAACTAGGAAAATTGATTTCTCCAACCCTGATGTTATTTTGGACCAACCTTAAGCCAAGTGATATCTTTATAAATTCAAGAATATCTCAAATTGAGTGTTAACCTTTACTTAAGCCTATCATGAAACTTTCAAAAATAATCCACTTATTTCAAAAAATAGTCCACCAGTAAAGATAAACAGTGTTTCTTCAGACTGCGGAAAATGGGCTTTTCACAAAAGCTAACAAAATGTCAATTTTCACAATTGAAAAACCTGTTTATAAATGAAATACAAACTCATTGATAAAATAATAATTCATTATAAAATATTTATTTTTAATTAGCTATACAGAAATACAATATTCAAATATGCTTGTGTGTAGAATGTACAAGAATGCATGCTCTTTTTTGAAGAAAAGAAATATTCTTTAAAAGTATTCAATATTTTCATTTGACTTTATTATGAAAAAATAAAGAAAATTTTCATATTTTTCATATTTTTCCTGTATTGCAAAAAAAAATTCAATACGGCAAGACCAATTTAATTTGTTGTTTTGCGTGTTTTTGATATGGAATATTAATATTATTGGCTGTTCTCAAAACTATTGACAATGTCTATTTTCGATTATAACTTTTATAAAAGTAATCATAACCTAGCCGCATAGATTCTTAAAATACATTATAAAACATTATAAAACATTAAAAAATACATTATAAAACTCATGATAAGGTAGCTGTTTTGATATTATAACTCATAGTACGAACAAAATACTAAAAAAATGAGCATTACAAAATTCAATATAACAGAGCTGTTTTGGTTTTTAACCTCATAAACGAAGCAAACAGACAAGAAATCAACAATATAAAAGTCATGATAACGCAACCATTTCAGTTTTTAACCTCGTAAACGAAGCAAATAAACAAGAAATCAATGTTATAAAACTCATGATAACACAGTGGTTTCCAGACCTTCTGAGGAAACGAGTGTAATCACACTGGCACACGCAGGCACACACCTAAGCAAAATAACGGGTGCAGTCAACCACACGCGTAAAACATAATTAAAGTGCATTCCTATTTTCTATACATATTAAAAAACAATGCAAAAGATGCATCTAACAAATATTCCTTCACTGTTTTAAAAATTATGTGATATAAAGAAATTTTTAATAGCTCTTTTTTTTCAAAAATAAGGAAAAACAAATTAGAAAAAAACATTTGTTGCACATGTGACAAAAATTAACAGTGCGATTACCCACACTTGTATGTAAATCTTCCTCAGAAGGCCTGGTTTCGGTTTTTAACCTCTTAAATAAAGCAAACAGACAAGAAATCAACAATATAAAAGTCATGACAAGCCTGCCGTTTCGGTTTTTGACCTTGTAAACGAAGCAAACAGACAAGAAATCAACGATATAAGAGTCATGATAACGCAGCCGTTTTAGTTTTTAACCTCGTAAACGAAGCAAATAGACAAGAAATCAATGTTACAAAACTCATGATAACACAGCGGTTTCGGTTTTTAACCTCTTAAACGAAGCAAACAGACACTAAATCAACGATATAAAAGTCATGATAAGCCTGCTGTTTTGGTTTTTAACCTCGTAAACAAAGCAAACAGACTAGAAATCAACATTATAAAATTCATGGTAATACAGTTGTTTGGGTTATTAACTCCATAAGTGAGGCAAATAGACAAGAAATCAACATTATAAAATTCATGAGAACCTAAATGCTTCAGTTTTTAGAGCAATAAACAAAGTAACCAGGTATAAAAAAACATTTTTGTAAGTCATGATAACCTAGCCAAAAGGAACTAATAATAAAAAAACAAGCAGATTAGAAATAAACGTTAGGAAAGCAAACCAACATGTGTAGACGTGCCGATTTGGTTTTCAAAAAAAACAAGGAATAAAATGTGAAGTTATTCCCTGTGACGAAAAATGATGCAATGAAAAAAACATGTTCCAAAATAAATGTTCATGCTTGCTACGGCAAATAAATACTTATTTTTGAAGAAAAACATAACCTTTTTCACTGAATTGATGAAACACGTGCAATGTTCAATGGAAACTCATTGAACTTTATGCACAAGGAGAGGGATATTTACTTAATGTCTAGACATAATTAGAAGATAAATTTTTAATTTATATATATCAATAGAAAAACGTTATGGAAAAGAAACATAAATAATATTGAAATTATTATTACGACCGCCCGACCCGACATAAAGCCTTTGAATATCCGCAAAACAACAAATTAAATTGGTCTCGCCTAATTTTTTTGTATAGAAAAGAATGGTATTGTGCCATTTGAGTGAATAAAAAATAGCTTACCAAAAAAAACATCAGTAATGTGTGTAAAAAAAAAAAAAAATTATATTAAGAACTCATCAAAATCTAACAAAGTTTTTGAAGCAACTGTGCTCTGTGACCTTAATTTGGTATTTGTCCCTTGTCAATCACTTAAATATTCTAAATGGCTATGCTCTATGATATTTAATTTAGTATTTTTCCCTGGATAATTACTCAAATATTCAAAATGGCTGGGTTTTACAATCTCTAATTTGATATTTTCCCCTCAGTAATCACTCAATTCCAGGAAATGGCAGAGATTATTATATTTATTTAGACATTTTTCTGTCGCCAATCACATAATTATTCGAAGCGTCTAGGTTTTAAGATCTTCATTTTGATATTTTCCCTTCATCAGTCCCTTTTAGTTTTCGAAGCAGCTGGGTTTTATGGGCATTAAAGTAAAAAATTGATTTGAAATTACTAACACAGCTGCTTTAGAGAGTTTAAAATTCAAAATTTTCTTTCCCCCGAACCATGGTGGGGGCCATTCTTAAGCCACTATAATACATTATTTCAAAATTTAGATGTAACGCTGTCTAGAAAACTTTTTTGCCTGAAGTCCTGATAAAGCCATACCCTGGTGCTTAGACAGTGGTGATGTTTTACTTAACAATATTAAGCCTCTGTTGCCATTATGAACTTAGAAATGAACCAAGACAATGGGCCAAGTGTTAGAAATATTCAGCTAAACAGAACAGAATAATGGGTGAAGCATTACTTGGCCCCTTGTTTTATAGTAATTTTTTCTTTAAAAATGTGTCATGTTTATTTAACCCATTATTGAAAGAAAGATTAGAGGGATCCTAAACTGAAATAACATTCTTACCAGGAAATGTTCATTATCCTTCAAATTATAAAACTCAAAAACTCTTTTTCAATAAAACAAGCCTGAAAATATGAAAAAACTAAATTTAAAAATCAACTCCAACTGCCTTCTCTTGCTTCTGTCTCATGCAAATTTTTGATATATCGTTCATTCCGCTTCAATAATTCGTTTCACTCGAAAACAATAATATGACGTCATGTAGTGTAGGTGAATTACTCGACATATAAAAAACCCTGATTAAGTTCATCTTTCTGTTTGGAAAAGAAACAAAAACACTTTTTCTTCTTATGAATTAATTCTTGTCATTTACATAATCCATATTATATACTTGATGTATGATATTTTCCCAAGATGAGTAACAAAGAAAGTTTGTATCTGCTGTATCGAAAGAAAGCTGTATTGACGGTTTTCTGAAAAATTCAATGTTTACATTAAAAATGATTTGTAAAAACTTGTAGCTATGGAATTAATAACTAAGCAAAGGCTATGTCAGTTTTTAAATTATTTTTCTGTATACAAAAAATAGAATTTTTCCTCACTCAGGGAGGCAAAAAAATTAATTTTGAGCTCTCTCTCCATTCAGTCTGCATTTTTTGCGTGTCATGTGTTTTTTACGTGGTTAAGCCATAGAGATCAAGCTTGCGCATGTGTATTTCAATGTTTTGATTCTCAGGGAAAGCCGTCTGTTCACCAATTTGAGTAATTCCTATTTGACAATTTTCCCGATATTCGAAAAAACCTATTCACATTTATTTTTCCGCCTTCATTAGAAACTAAACAACTGAGTTTCTTGACTTTTTCCAAATTTTCTTTCAGAAGTTTAATGATTAATTAACAATTAATAATTAACCTTTGAAGTACCAATGAATATGTATAAGTCTGTGGTAAAAGTATCTAATTTATTCTCTATCGATAATTCCAAAGTCATCAAATGACGAGTTCAGGTAAAATGTTTTCCGAAAAAATATTTTCCCCTTTTCCCTAGTTCCACAAATATCTAAATTTTTCACCGGTCTTATTCTAAGTTTCTTATAAACTGGCTTCTTATAAACAACAGTGCCGACTTCTATTTTTTTATCTTTTAACAGTTTTTTACCAATATTTTTCTATGTACATTTTATGGTGATGAAATAAACTAAGTAACTAAAAAAAAAAATTCCTCTCTCATGGCTCAGAAAATCAACTAAACTTGTTCTAGTTGACTAAGATTTTTCAATTTTTTTGCATAACAAACTGGAATTGGTAGAAAATTCATCGAAATGACGGATTTTTTACCGATAAGGTGAAAGAAACTCACATCCAAACATGCAGAAAATTGAGAGAAGTTTTTGTATAAGCGCCGATTAGTCCCAGTGCTTAGCCTGGGCATTGTGTTATAGTTAATATTACTTTGAAAAATACTTTTCACAGCACTTAACCAATTTCAAGAAAGGGTTTTTGCTGGGCAATTGAGAGGGAGGGGTAAGGGGTGAGTGACAACAGAGACCAAGTCAAAAATACAAGGAAATCGGGTAAATGGGCTCTATTTTCACTCAAATTCGGGCTTTTTAGCGGAATGAGCCTAGTGTGAATGAATCAACAACTAGCAGAGACACCTCCAAACAACGGACACTTTTCTCGTGACTGGGCGATGGTCAAATCTTGAGGGCACTTTTGCTAAGACCAGTAGGTGTCCGCTAGATATGGAGGTTTCAATCACCCTGCCATAAATCGAGTTAAGCAGTGAATTTCGAATTATTGGAATACTAGATTAGAATCCAGCCGTTCATACATTTTTCGAATTTCCCGATAATGCTGTAAAGAACAATAACTTGTTTTTACGGTTCTGAGAAAAGATTATTCGGTAGAAAAAAGTCGACAAAAGTGACAAAATTCTTGCAAAGTGACTAATTTTTTTCCCAACTAAAACTTTTGTCCGCTGAAGTTTTTGCCGACTTTTTTCTACCTATAACGTAATCTCTATGATTTGCTGATTGATCCTGAGTTAAGCTTACATGATGTTCAATACGGCAACGTAGATTTACCAAAGATTCGTAAGTAAGATTGTTTTTATGAAATATTTCAAACTATGAAAATTTTTTTTTGTCACTACTCAATAAGAGGCAGATAAAATATAAAATGATATTTGGAAAATACTGTATTTGAAAATAAGTTATAAAGAAGAAAGAAAAATTTTTTTTTCTTTCTGAGTCTGCACTTTCTCAGTATGCAGAAAATACACTTAACACCACATGACGTCACCAGCTTTTCATCTATTTGGAGCAGTAACTTTCACTTTCGCTTATATTTGCATCTTCTCGCTGGAGAAGCAGGTTAGTGGAAGTAGCAAAAGCAGCACTTCTTTTTCTTTTTTATGACTTCTGCAGGTATCTTCAGAAAGTTTAGTTATTGTTTTTCAGGTTATTAAGAGGTATGTTACTTTATGTTTAATTTTTCAAAAATTAGTATAGGATCCATTTAACAATACACCCGAGGCCAATTACTTGGCCCTTTTCTAAAAATGAATGGAGAAACTTTCATGAGTTAATATTTTGTGTATAGTTGAGCCATGGTCTTGAATTGCATTTTCAATAATAAAATCAATTACAGGCCAAGTTCACTTGGCCCACTTCTGAATGTGGTGATTCATATTGTCAGAGTATATTTTCCAAAGTGTTTTCTGAAAACTTATTTTTAAAAATCTAGAAGCAGTTGAATAACAGCTACCAGATATAAGATGTCTAAATTTATAAATAATGCTGGTAAAAATATTTCAAAAGCCACTAATTTCTTTCCAAAATGAGGCACACTGGATTACATTAAAATGCCATGTTCAAAAGATTTCATATAGCAATATGAAAAAACTTCTTTCTTCAAATCAAAACTTACTTCTTGCTATCAAACAAACTTTTTCTGCACCAGTCATGAGGCATTAACAAATTTGCAATGTCGTAAAAAAGTAATTTAAAAAAAAATAAATAAAATTTTACTGCAGTACCCTACATATTTTCTAGGACATTTATCTAACGATTCTTTTGAAGTCTTGGAGGCATTACCCATTAATAATAATCTTAACTGATTTAGCAGCAATAAATGAATCAAAAAGAGCATAAACAAAGGAAGATTATCGAGAAGTAACAAAAACAGATTAGAAATTTGCTTTAAAAATAGCTAAAATTTATTTACTCATCAAGAAGCACAATGTTTAAAAAAATTTCATTTTAGCATAAATCTATCAATCTATGTGAATATCAATTTGAGATAAATTTACCGGTTTGTTAAAAATTACCAAATTGATGCTAGTCGCAAAATAATTAACAAAATTGCAAAATAATTTTGTATCAGTTTAGGAGTTTTGGGCATGCTAAATAATAATAATTTTTGAAAAATATCATGACAATATTAGTAATTCACTACCATTCCATAAAAAAGCTACAGTTGACTCTGGATAACTCGAACTTTCACGCGGCCAAGCAAAAAGTTCGACCTATTGAGAGTTCAAGTTTTCGAAAAAATTCGCTAAAACAAAAAAATGACATATTTGCAAGATTTTTTAATCTTTTCATCTTTGCATTATTTTTTCCAAGAAAACGTCTGTTACACAGTTTTGTTTGTAACTTTCTGTCCCAGATTTTCGCACTTTGATGCATTCTTGAAAGTGTCTTCTGTAAATTGCACTATTTTAAAACACTCGAAAATTTGAATTTTAGTTAAAAGGTTGACATAAAAAAAGGAAAAGGGAATGAAAAGTTGGGGTTTTCGAGTTGGAGTTTTCACCCTTGGGACCCAGAAAAAAGTTTGGCCTACCGAGATGTTTGAGTTTTTGAGTGTTTGAGTTACAGAGATAATTTTAACCTAACAAGGGCTTGAAGGTTCAAGGGACCGAGAAAAAGTTGGACCAATTGAGATGTTCGAATTTTCGAGTATTTGAGATAATCGAGAGTCAACTGTATTAAAGAATTAATGATTACTAAAGGTTCTTACAGTCAATTGGCAAAAACTTGTATTTTTCTTCAATTTGTTCAACAAATTCCTTATCTGTTGCATCAACAAAAAGTAATATTTCTGTCCATACTTCCCATGTGAGGGACTCCACAAATAACAAATACCAATCAGTATCTGATGTATTGTCAATATCAAAATATTTTGATAATAGTTCTTTCCATAACTCATTGTTCTCAATATGGATCTTGATATCTTGTAGAAGATGGTTGTCAGATGGAGAAATTTTATCTAAAGTAAAAAGAAAACATATGGGATAGATTAACACTCTTTTGACTTATAATCATCACAGTCCACTGAATCCAAGTCGGCAAACTGTCATGCTGACATGGTTGCCCACTGGAATCTCTCACTGCCCACCCTTTTTTTAGAATTTTTCTGACCTCCAGATATTTAAATATAGAGGACTATTATAACAGTCAATAGAAATAGAGAAGCTTGAATTGATCTGTGGTTTGTCTTGTTGTTGGAGACTAATATAGACTACATTAGACATTATCAATAGAGAAGCCTTTTTCAGGATTTCCAATATAAAATAGATAATATATAACAATATATTACAATTTCTTACCTTTTTGTAAACTTGCCCATTGTTTATCTTGATAGAGATGTGTTACAATAACAGCCACTAAAAATATTAACATAGGTGCAATATACAGCTTGAAATGACAGAGAAATAACAGCTTACATTGAAATTTGAATTTTCAAAACATTTTTTTTTTTTTTTCATAATTTATTACCATTAATAGAATTTCGTCATCCAACTAATTTTTTACATAATACATTGCAACTAATCAAATATTTTGTTTTAATAAGCCTTCAATTTTCCTGCTTGTTTCATACTAACAAAAATTCAATATGAAATCACGATCATATGAAAACACATTATATAAACAAAGATATTGCTTTCTAAGAAGTTAGTAATCAGAAGTGTGTATATCTAATCCTTAATTTTTTTAAAATTGGGATAATTTCTTTTTCTTTCTGATCATTTTCAGAAAGGCCATCTACTGGTGTATGAACATGCAAAAATAAAGTATGTGTCTTCAATAAAAAATTGAGTTATGTTTCGAGTAAATTCATTCTATCTGTAAACAAACTGGCTATCTCTATCTCTAAACAAACTATCTCTAAAAAAACAGGAGGCTTTGCAGGTCAATATACTGATATTGGACACACAAAAAATGTGTCCAAATTACATAACAGTTGTATGTGGCAAACCCTGCTTATTCTTTCCTCATTACTTGTGGTACAATCATATGAATAAATGTGATTAAAAGTGCCTTCTAAGGCTCTATCCAGTGAACCAAATGTAAAAACCTCTTTGTTTCATGTAAGGAATAGTGGGATGCGAAACTGCTAATTTTATGCAGAATTGTGCATTTTGTGATACCGGTCAAGAAAAAATTGAATTTTTCAACATCAAAAAATGTTAACATCAATTAAAAAAGCATAAAAAACAGATTAAAAAACGTATAGAAACTTGTATCTGAAAATGTCTCTAAAACAAGATAGAAGCCCCTTAAAAATATTCATATGACGCCATAGCTTAGGTCAAAAACTAATATTTGACGTCAGTTATGACAATATTCTAGAACAATGTAATGTTTTAGTGGTAAAAGTATTTTTTAAATAAATTGTGAATTTTTAATAAATTTGAAACAGCTTCAAGTAATCATGTGACTTAAAGTTTATTAATGACAGCTGTTGTCATCGGGTGAGAAATCAGGACAGTCAACTTGTATACATAAAGGGTGTCCCAAAAAAAAGTTTACCCAGACTTTAAAAGGCAAATTTTCAAAGAACTTTTAAAAACCATCGCTGAACTGTAACTTCACAAGAAAGTTTCTTCTCTCTTTTGAAAAATATATTTGTTTCCATTGGTCTTTGAGATATAATAATTAATCTAAAAAAAAGCGCATGTAGATTATCGGAAATGCAACAAACTGCATATCGAAAAGTTATTATTGTTTCCAATTAGTTGGAAACTAAGATTTTAATATTGGCTGCCTAAAATTCTTAACAAGAAGTATATCTAGACAGACTATACCCGAAAAACTATCCTTAAAAATTTTTCAGAAATAATTGTGGCAATAATTGTACTTGTTTTACTCTCCACTAATTATTACTATCTCGCACATTTTAAATTTAGTATTTACTAACTTCAAATTTTAGTTGGTAATCATACAAGGAGTAATTAAATCTAGTTACTTTTACCCTTTAACTAAGAAGGCTCAAAAATTGTTTCGATGCAAAACATTGCCATATCTATTCATATTTACTGCACAATTACGATTCAAAACTCTGGGTAAACTTTTTTTTGGGACACCCTGTATAGACTTCAGGACAATCGAAACCATAGCACAAAAGTTATATAAAGCGACAGCATATTTTATAATACTAGGCGATGTTTATAAAACGTCTTTATTCAAACAAAGCCCCTTTTTTATCTCTTTTGCATTTTACAATCTCATCGATATACATAGTACTAACAAATATTCTAAACGATTAAATTACAACATGGCTGAGATCTCAGTCCATTACTCTGATTTACTACTGCATGAGTGTGGGTATTCTTAGCCTTAGCAACAAAGCAAACACAGACAAAATCACCATATGACACCATTACTTTTTTGCCTTAATGTCATGAATCAATGCGCAGTTGGAAAAAAGTGAAAATCATAATTTTTTAGGGAATTTGTCAAAGATCTGAGGATTTTGTATAAAATGGAAATTTAATAAAAACATCAAATTTAACACACATTGATTAAGCATCTCTTTGAGTGTCGATAATTAATATTTTAGATTGCATCAAAACCAAGTTTCATTGCTGGATTGTTGTGAAATGCCTTCCTTGTTACCAGAGCTTCTCCACCGCACAAAGAAAAAAGCACTGGGAACAAGGTTGGAGAGAAGCTATCAAAAATATTCTCCTGTTGTTCTTCTGAAGGAAATTTTGATAGAATGTTTTCCTCTGAAGTGTGTTTATGCAAGTTCTTATAATCTTTGTTCATGTGTAACTTCCCGGAAACTTTTGATTCTTTACATTCTATTGACAGAACATTGACTTATTCTATTCTATATTTTTTGGGGGGATGGGGTGGAACATACTCCTCCCCCAAATCTAAAATCACTATACCTGAACAAAAAAACATGACACTTGGTAGGAAAATGTAGTTTAAGAAAATTGGGTTAGCAAAATGCTAATATCTGCACTTTTCTGAATGATATTAGTAACCAATTTAAAAATAACAAAAATTCAGGAAATCAGGCACTGTTTTCACCTGAATTAGTATTTCTTTAGCTGAATGTGTCTAATATGTTTAAATCAATATGAAAGTTAAGAACTACCACCAAAAACCTGTTTCCAAAGTCTTCTTGGCAATTTTTTAACTTTTCGCTATTTTAGACTCTAAAAATTGGAAATTATCGGCAGCAAACTGCCTGTTGTGACCCTTTTGGCCATAGAAAACCTGCACAACTTGTCTGAAATAATGAGGACTAAATTTTGGTAACATACAATTTACAGCAACAGGGCGCAAAATATCAAATTTCAGATCAGACAATGTCCGATCAAAAATTAAAAATAATTGTCTTTTGATCAGACATTAACAATTTTGGTCGGACATAAAAATATTCGCATCTTATTCTTTATAATAATTTTTTGAAAGTTTATTTTTGAATATAAAATAAAAATGTTAATAAGATGCGAAAGAGTGAACCCATGTTTCTTCCATTTATTTTAAGAATTGAAAAAGATGACGTCACTATTATATACTAATGTAAAAGAGTATGCTCTGAGATATTCTGTAAAAACATAAACATTTTATATTTGTAACAAGTATGTTTTTATTTCTATCTGTTATAAATTTATCCTCACCGATAAAAATTAAAAATTTGTTAATTTTGTCAGACAAAGTCTAATCTAAAATAAGTTTGTATTAGTTTTTCGTCAGATGTAGTCTTGATTTGAACAGACATGTCCGATGTCCAACTGTTATTTCGCACCCTGTGCAATTTACCATCAATTTTTTTTATTTAATTTTTCTTTTTGGGGGAGGGAGGTAATTTTTAAATCCACCCACCTCCTCCCCTGCCGGGAATAGGATTAAAATTAATTCTGTTTTTTAGGAGCAAGAAAATCAACAAGATAAAATGAAAATAAAAACATCCAATTAGTACAGTAATAAGTGACACAATATTGTGGTCAACCTGGACATTTTAAGTAACAACCCAATTTTTGTGCTATTGTTTTTATTAGCCTTTCGAGAAGCTGTAGAAAAAATTCCCAAAAAATCCTATATGGGGAAACCAAGAAACTGAGCATTTTTTATTACCATATTTAGCTTTATTCACCAATGAGAGGAGGAGATTCCTTGAGTTTTTTTTTAACCTTTTCATCTCTTCTCCAATTTCCCTTCACTGCTTTTTCTTTATTGTTTTTAACAAAAATACCTCAACAACTTATCTCATAAATTTTTTGTCTTTAGTCACAGCCATTTTTCCCTAGTAACAGTAATTTGTTCAGAGAACTCAATTTTTACAAATCTTAATTGTTGCATTCCTCTCTCAGATCAAAATTTTGCCTTTCTTATAGCCTCCTTAATCTCCACAATCTTTTTTTTTACGTTTTCAACAAAAATGCGTCATCAAGTCACTTTAAAACAACTTTTATCCATAGCCCCACCAAGTTTTCCCTACCAACCCAATTTTTCCTAGCAACAGAGTATTTTTTTCTGAATGAACTAAATTTTTACAAGAGCTGCAGTTCTCTCTGCAACATAATGTTGCCTTTCTAAGGGAAGAAATTTTGGTGGGAATTAATTTTAGCGGATTGCCCGAGTGACAATTTTTTCAGAAGATGAAATTTGTTAAAATATGAAAATGCAAAAAATTTTAATGACCTGTTTTCTTTAATATAAAAATAATTACTGACAGTTTATAAAAATAAAGCAAGGTTACAAATCATACCTGTCATGCTGGTGATTTCAAAAAGATAAATAAATAAAAAGATCATTGAGAATGGATATTTGGCGAAGGCCAAAGAAATAAATTTTGACGGAGATTAATTTTGGTGGATTTTTGCCCGATCTGACAAATCCGCCAAAATTTCTTCCTGCCAAAATTTCTTTAGCCTCCTCAATCTACCATGAAACTTTCCATTGACAAAGAAAACATTGAAACAAGACAGCAAAATGTTCTGCAGGATATTCCTATAATTGCGAGAAAACCAGGGGATCAAAAAAATCTCGTAAATGTAAAATATGAATTTTTCCCAACAAATTTGACAAGATAAAGAAAAAGCATGAATCTTTTTCCTGAAAAAGTTTCCTTTAAATGAACTGAATTAATTAGAAGTAAGTAAATTAAGTTAATCCAGTATATAATTTTACTTCGAGAGATAAGAATTCAAGTGCCCTGTTAAACAAAATTTCAATAAGGTTAGAAGGAGTAAAATCATTACATATACCACCATAAGTGGGACATAGGAAGTCGGGGCCTTTTCCAAACAAGTAATATTGTAGTCAGAATGTTTGTAGAAGTCTTTAGGAAAGGATAATTTTCGGCTAGCAAAACCCTCTGCAAAAATTTTTGGAATCTTTAGCTTCTCAATATTTAGGACTACAAAATTTATCTCATATTGTGGTGCTAATTTTCCGCTACAATGTTGACAGACTACTACTTTCAATCATGCAATTCCTTGCTTTTTAACAATTCGATATCCTGACAAAAAATCCATAAAATTCAGTTTTTGTAAATACGACAGTTTGATATTCTGACATAAACATAAAAGGTAAAAAACAAAATTTGAAGAAAGAAATGTCTCAAATACCTGCAGCACCAATATATTGACATAATTTAAGAACGGCACTGCCTCAACAAAGAGCAGCGCTGCATTTTTTGTTAAAGGGACATTCCCGCCGATTTTTTTATTCTCTTATTCGAAAGAACTTATAAAAATAGAAAGACCCTGAAAATT
>JANSTP010103896.1:0-13181 GCA_025330745.1 Cladonema radiatum | reverse complement strand
TGTAATATATTAGGCATGATATAATAAGAATGAACGTTTCCGTTATTGCTGTTACAGAAAAAGTAGACAGAAAAAACAGCGACAATAGCTCGATAGCTGTCCTGCATACAGTATATATCAACATACACCAGAGTGCCATATGAAATCTAATTTTTGTAAAGTATTTTTTATATTCCTTTAAAAATTTAATATGAATGTATCTGTCTATAATAATCATTTCGTATATTGACTTGGCTATATTATCAAGAAATGTTGCGATAGTATACGTAATAGTTTGTAAACTACAAGATCTTTTCCAAATCAAGTCCATGTCGAATGTTAACAAAGAATATATACCAAAAACTAAATCCGACAACGTTAAAAGGAAAATCAACTTCATTAGATTGAGTCTTTACTTGTTTTGTCTTATTAAACATATCATCAGGCAGATATTTGTGAATATTATTACAACAGATTGGAAGAAACTGAATATCACAACCAAATATGTTTGCTTGTTACCAATTGTTTCAATAACTCGATTACCGCTCTTGCAAATACCGTTCATTATTTCTCTATTTCAACACAAATAGTAAATGAATAATGTTAGGTGATAATAGCTAGATACATTTTTTAATTTTTAACGAGGAACTTTTATCGCTTTAATGAGGCAAATAAAAAGTGTTTTTGCGACCGTAACAAAAACGGATTTTTCAAATTAAAAGGAGAATATTGCTTTTTTTCCAGACAAATAGCAGTGATTTAGGCAATGACTTCGAATAGCACTAAGCAATTAAAGTTATTTAAAAAACCGCGTATTCGTGACTGGCTTTAAAGTGATTATATCAACGTTTTGTTTTTGTTTTAATGATAATTCCTACTCATTTCGTACTTGCGCTATATGAATTCGTAACTGTGATTTAGACTTACGTTGTCCAATTTATACAGCCCTAATTCAATGGTACGGTAAAACCCAGGACGGTGGCTGGCCCAGTGTTTATTTGACCCCGATTTCGGTAGTCTAGTAAGTTTCTAGTCCTGTCAAAAATTGGACATTTCAGGCAGCCTTGCTAAACAACCGGCCAGGCTTCTGCAAAGTGTGGACCCGTTGGAAGTTTTCCCAGTTTTCTACAGCCGAGTAAACTTTGTGAGTTTTGCGCTTCTCACCAGGCCTTTAACACAACGAGTGTTAATGTGAAAATTTTTAGAAATGTAAAAGGTAAGAGTGCACACGCATTTACTATTTTTATCATCATTATCATACGTTTCTCAAATCATCTTTAAAAGTACCAAGGATTAACCTCTTCTTACAAGTTTCAGTTTTAAAAGTCCATGTCAAAATATATAACAGGGCGAGAAGAGAGTTTAGTTCGACTTCAGTAAGAAAACTCGATATTCTGCAACAAAAAACTAAAGCAAGCAGTTTCATGGGTTTATAAACTAATGAATCTGATGATTGACAGATTGAAAAAAGACTTCCAATTAAAATAATTCTCAAAATAAAAAGCTACCAATATAGTTGTGGGTAAAACAATAGCAATGGAATATTTTCAAAGCTACATGATTTTATTAGTTTTTAAAAGTAAACAAACAATATTCTAATTTTTTCTTCGAGGTTGGACCAAACCCTTTTTCTTCCAGTGATTAGATATTACTTTTTGTTTTTTTGGTGAAATTACTTTTACTAGCTGCAGGCAGCGTCGCACGATGCTGATGCGTCGTATTGGCCTGCTAACGCAGACTCAGATCGCTACCCGATCTTTTACCTATATCAATGTTCTAAAACCACTAGAACATGTTTTAGATTGTTCGTCTTTCATCATGTCTTTTTATAAAAGTTACTGCACTTATGAAGTCATAGATCGTTGCGATGTTAACAGGATGAAAATGATTGATTCCCCTTTTTAAAAAATCATCATCGTCATCATCAATCATCCTGCTAGCGCATATTAAGCAAACAATTGCTCCACCATCCCTTGCTAAAAATGTACTATCTGTTATTTCAAAAAGGTGAGAAGAAAGGTAAAAGAAAGGCAGTTGCCATAGCAACAAATTGTTAATATTGGTCTAAAAACTTTCAGGACGATACTTGAAGTATATGAGTACCAAAATAGGCTACGAGGGGGAAATTACAGAAAAAGTTTTTAAAAAGTTAAAAGATTGATCATTTGATGACGTCATAGGCCTTTGTCATGGTAACCAACCGTCAAAATTGGATAAAAAATCTTCAGAACCATTTGGGTTTCAGTGTACCAAGTTTGGTTGCTAAAAGCAAAGTATAGAAAAAGTCAAAAAAGTTTACCGAAATAGACCTTCTAATGATGTAATAGGCCGTTGACATAGAAACAAACTATCAGAAACGGTCTGAAAAATTTCAGAACTATTTGATGTATATGTGTACCAAGTTTGGTCACTAAAGGCAAAGTACAGGTGAAGTTAAAGAAAATTTTAAAAATTGAACTTCTAGTGAGGTCGTAACCTGTTGCCATAGCAACAAACTGTCAAACTTATGCCCAAAATATGCAGGACGGTTTGAAATTATAGAAAGTTGTCAATACGGAAGGTCTCGTACGCGAAATGTCAGAAACATTGGAGTGGTTTCACTCAAAAACTTTTTGACGTTTTCTGATTGGTTTGCTTTTTGAGGAGATCTGAGGAGATGAAAATCTTTGATTTCGCTCTCGTTTTCCAAAAAAGGAGTGCTCAGTTCCATAAAAGGAGCGTCATGCTACGCAAATTATGTATAGAAAAGCGGCATGGCTTCACTAGGCTATCGAACAGTATGCCTTCGATTTTCATATACCTTCAGGTCGTCTATTTTTTGTACCACCCAATTTTTTGGCTTTAATGCAAAATTTTATTAGAAAAGTTTTGAAAAAAAAAACTGTAAAAATCTTTACAGCCACCTTAGTACTATCAACATCCATGATATGAGAACATATCAATGACCGGGCACAATGTGCATATTGTTTAATGGGCATTCAGAACTGCATAATACAGATTGGGCGAAAAAATGTTTGATTTATTAACTTTTTCAACATATTTTCTATAAAGAATCACCAAGTTGTTTTAAACCATATTTGACCTAGATATGTTTTATAATTAGTAACGTTCTACTTTAGATCAAAGCATGACTGTTTTGTGACTTCTAACAAAATTTCATGGGGAAGAAAATAATGAAAAAAATTTCTAGATGCGACACCTTTGTGCTACATTTTTTATTTTTGTAATTAGTTTATTTCGGTATTAGACCAGTGCCTTTTGGGGGTCAGGTATGACACTTTCGCAGAACTAAATTTCTATGCTTTTTATGGAAGCTCTATCCTTATATAGTGAGAAAAAGTCTAAATTAATGATTAAACGTGGCGCGAAAAATATTCCCCCATGGGTTACTCGAAGATGCTATGCTTGACCTATGCCCTATTTCACCAGGGTTTTTCAGTCATTCGCATGCCTGGGGGTCCTCAACCACAATACCATGTCGCATGAAACTTTCTAGGATTATCATTTGGTTGTTTTTAAACAATTCGAAAAAAAAATTGATTTCTATGGAGATCAGCAATTTGATGACATCATCATTTTTATTCATTTTAATGCAAAGTTTTGTAAACATTTGGATATATTTTTCAAAATAAACACGCTTAAGGACTACAAGAAGCGTTCCTACTTTATTTTCAACATATACAAGCTAAAAGTGAAATTTCTATAAGGAAACATTTTCAAAATAACATTTACCACACTCATAATGGCGTCATTTAAATGACCAAATTTTGTCGCCCAAAAGACAGGAAATTATAGATTTCATCCAAAAAGATGATACTTAATGAGCTCTTTGGATATTTTTTGGAATTTTTATTTAAACTTGGTCATATTCTAAGAAAGGAAAATAATTAACACTCATTTGCTGTATTTTCGGATGACGTCATCCATAATTTCGTTACTTTTTGCCTTGCCCCCTGGTTTTTTAGCAATTATGGGGAGATCATAAAGAAAATTATTTTCAAATTTGGTCATATGGGTACTGAAACACTTGGAAAAGAAAATACTTAACTAAAAATGATGATGTATGTTAGTCAAAGCACTTCCAATGGTCAAAACTCCCTCCAATTCTCGAAAAAGTAAACTGGTTGCTGGGGAAAATAGTAATGCTATTCGAAAATGGGCTCAGTCACATTGATCGTTGCCACGCCATAATTTGTCTTTATAAACAAATAAATGTTTCGAAAAGTCAGAAAGGTTTTATTTGAAAAACTTGTGTAGGAAAAAAGTTGTTTTAGAAAATGAGCGTCAATTGGTGTAGAGCTGGCATCTTATATTTGGAGAGATGACTGGTAGGTGGATGTAAGGTTAAACTGCAATCTCAGAGTGGTAGTGATGAGGGACACTGACCCGGCGGTATTGACCACAACGGTGACATTCATGGAACGATTACATAGTGGAAACTCCCCTTTTAATGGTGGATGGGGCTTTACAAAATTCTCAAACTTGAGAAGAAATTTTTGTTTTTTAAAAAAATGAAAAGTGGGGAATGGCAGAAAGAGAGGAGATTGAATAATATTTCGGGGATCAAAAAAGAATGTTGATCGTCTTTATATTTTAAGTAAAAGTCTTAATAATATTAAAATACAGTCTATCAAATAAATCATATAGACCATATATCCTGTGTAGGATACGAAAATTACCGCAATTAAATGCAGCAAACATTTATACCAACCATTTTATGGTACATCAAATTTGCAGCGGGATCGGTAATTTGGATAGAAGGAAGAAACAGCTAAAAGGAGTGATGAAATAAAAATAAAGACCAACTATGCCTCTGCACACTATGGATTATCATTGGTCAAAATTGGCACATAAAATCTAAAGTTATGAACTTTTTCGAACGATCGATCACATAGATATGGGTGAGACTGCTGGGTGGGGATTTTTCATTCACCCAAGTGCCCAAGGCTCAAGGTTCATACAGATAAATTTCGAGATAAATCAATTTCTTGAGAACTAAAAGCATCTCCTCTCAACTACAGCTTGTAGTGCAGCGTTGCACTGAACAAGCTCGCCACTGCTCCAATATTTTTGGCCATGATTATAAGTCCCGGAAACAAGGATGCACTTTTGAAATGTCATGGGTGCCAAGGAGTGTAAAGTTATCACCTTATATTTGAGGAACTAGCTGGATGGTGAGGTGAGATTGTATGTCAATGCCACAGCGGCCGTGATGACGGACACTGACGAGGCGTTATGAAAACCAGGATAAACTTTCATCAACATTTATGAACTGTTTATCATTTACCAAGAAGGTTTTGCACATAAAACCTAAAGTTTTGGTATCTGTGGAACTATCCGACACCGAGCTGGACGAAGCTAGAATCGGGATTTCTCAATCAATGTTGGTTGGACTTCTCTCAGGAGGTACACCGAAAAATTGCCATCTGTAGTTCTGTTAACTTTTACAGCATCAAAGAAAGAAATTTTGGCTCATATAAAAGAGCAAAACATGAATTACCAATGGATGGACTAATTTGATGGTACCACCAATTCTACCAAAGAATCTCTTAAAGATTGAGGTCATGCCATGTTTATCTTCATTCATCACATGGCCAGTAGAGGGGATGACTTTTGAAGAGTCGTTGTTCAGTCTATCGATGATAGCGGCCAGGCCCTTAGCTATGGGGGGGCATGTGGGAGGCATTGCTCTCCCTGATCAAAATTTCTTAGGGGTAATGCCCCCCACCGACAAATAATACCTTGTGATTTTTATAATTAGGTATCTTTTTCTTGGGACACTTTAAATGAATTTTTGATTTACTACAAATCTATATAATAATAATTCGCTTATCCCCCCCCCAACCAATAATCTGATAAGTAGCTAATCATATTTTTAGGCATTAAAAAAGTAGCTGACAACTCATTGTGCTTTGTGGTATTAAAACACTTCTAAATGATGACTCTTTCATAAAATTGGCTGGTCTTTTATGGGTGGGACCTTATCTGATGATAAATATATGGCTCCTTGAATCAAAATGCTGTGATGCGGCCTCTGAATAAAAAAAAGAACATATGCGCCTATCATCATTTTACACACGATGTTGAATTGTAAACCCTTTCTTATTTCATAAAAGACAATCATTCTGACCACCTGTATTCTTTTTATATCTCACCCTTTTCCGTCAAGATATAAATGCGCCTTAAGATAAAGTTCTTTTTCTAAAATAATATGTTTTAGATGTGTTTTGAAGGATTTAATGGTGGGTTGCCTTTTTTGATACACATTGTATATAAGGTGGAAGTAAGTCTTTCTTGTTATCACAGCATAGAGATGAATTATTACGGATTCAATGAAAAAATCTTTATTGTTTTCTTCGAAACGAGAAAAATATCCACCCAAACAAACCTTTCGGGTGAGGTAACTAAAAGTTTTGGAATACCCCCCTTGGTAAGTTTTTCTAGCCACGAGCCGGATAGTGGTATCAAGATCTGTAGTATTATTAAGGGAATCTTCGATACAAACAGTCATGGCAGAGATAATTGAACTACCACCCTCACCAGAGCCTTTTTTAGATTAAAGTTTTCCTAACTTTCTTTTTCACAGTCAAGTCTCAATCTCCGTGTGATGCCATAGTAATATTTTTGTCTATTTGCTCTGCGTTTGATGACGTCATCATGAGGCTACGTGATTTATAAATCAAAATTTTGTTTTGTTAGAAACTACAGTAACAGCTCTTTGTATTTGCAGTGTTTCATTTCTAATTTATAACATGATTTCTACACACAATTTTTCTCATTCTGTTTCCTTTGCGTATCCTTTATAATGGCCATCCTTTTTTCCCCAGCAACTGGTTTACTTTTTCGAGAATTGGAGGAAATTTTGACCATTCGAAGCGCTTTGGCTAACATACACCATTATTTTTAGTTAAGATTTTTCTTTTTCAAGTGTTTTAGTACCTGTATAACCAAAATTGAAAATAATTTTCTTTATGGTATCCCCATAACTACTAAAAAACCAGGGGGCAAGGCAAAAAGTAACGATTTTATGGATGACGTCATCGGAAAATGCAGCAAATGAGTGTTAATTATTTTCTCTTCTTAGAAAATGACTAATTTTAGATAAAAAAACCCAAAAAATATTAATAGATCTTATAAGATATGATCTTTTTGGAAGTAATCTATAATTTCCTGTCTTTTGGGGGGCAAAATTTAGTCATTTAATTGACGTCATCATGAGCGTGGTCAATGTTATTTTGAAAATTTTTCTTTATAGAAATTTCACTTTTAGCTTGTATATGTTGAAAATAAAGTTGGAATGCTTCTTGTAGTTCTTAAGCGTGTTTATTATGAAAAATATATCCAAATATTCACAAAACTTTTCATTAAAAGGAAAAAAATGATGACGTCATCAAATTGCTGATCTCCATAGCAATCAATATTTTTTCGAATTGTTTAGAAACAACCAAATGATAATCCTAGAATGTTTCATACGAAATGTTATTGTGGTTCAAGGACCCCCAGGCATGCTAATGACGGAAATGCCCTGGTGAAATAGGGCATAGGTCAAGTATAGCATCTTCGAGTAACCCATGGGGGAATATTTGTTGCGCCACTTTTAATCATTAATTTTGACTTTTTCTCACTATATAAGGATAGAACTTTCATAAAAAGCATAGGAATTTAGTTCCGCAAAAGTGTCACACCTGACCCCCAAAAGGCACTGGTCTATATAATTAATTATCCCTTTTCGGCTTTTACTTGTCTAGATATGAGGAAAAATTCGCCTTTGACCGAAAAAATTGCCTGTAGATGCCAGAGTGTTGCCAAAAATCAGCCATCCCGGATGATACATTTATCCATATATTTTTTAAGTCATGATATCAGACAGTATAGGTGAAAAGTCATGATTTGAGTTGGTGTAGACAGTTTTCAATTCTCAAAAAGTCAAAGATACAGAGGAAAAGTTTCGCATAATGGTTGTCACTTTTATTTCACAATCTTTCCGTACAGGAAATTCAAGAAGTGAAAAATGTATTCAGTTTTCAAAATACAGTTAACGATATCGCTCTTCTATAATTCATATCCTTTCAAAGTTAATATGTTTTCAATCATCAATACATCACCACAACTGCTTTTTATTTTGTAAAATCTTATTTCATAACGCAATTGGAGACTGTTGTTTTACTTAAATAATCTATTTTAAAGGCTACAAAATAACTTGGCAATACTTTGGACATCATTTTTGAATAAAACAAGATATTTCAAAAGGCGAAAAATCTGTTTTATTTGTAACATTGAAGTCTCTCAGATTTCTAGGCAAATACTCTGAAATATCAAAAACTGGTTTTAAATTCGTTGGCTATTTGAAACTGTCTCCATTTTTAAGGAGCTAGTCTTATTTTTGACGTTTCTTTCTAGCATGCAATGTTTTTAATTCTTGCAATTCGCTGCTTTTTCAGTTAATTGAAGCAAGTTGGATAATTGATTATTATTTTGAAAAGACATTTATTGGTCATGAGGCTCTCAAATAACCTGATGATGCTACGTTCAGTTTCATTACTGGCATTCGGAGTGGTAATTTTAGTATATCTTACTTTCAATAATTGGAAAACAGAACGGAACGATCAACCTAAGATGAAATACAAGCACGCGACAATAAAAACGACTCAAAATATATCATCTTCAGCAAAGAAACATATATTAGTTTTTATTAGCCTCTATTCATGGTTTGAAAACACAGCAAGAAGACTTGCTGTTAGGGAATCTTGGGGAGAGAAATGTAAGAACAATGATAAAGCAGCGTGTTGGTTCATGATGGATCGATATGATTACCAAGGGAAACCAATTCCAGAAACAAAAAGACAACTTTATGTGAAAGAAAATGAAACCTATGGCGATATTATTATTCAAGATTCGTTTGAAGGAAACAACTGGGCGTATCGATATTTTACTACTCTGATATGGGCGTATCAAAGATATGATTTTGAATTTCATTTGAGAATGGACGATGATTCGTACTTATGTTTTGATAGACTGATGTACGAACTACCGTTTCGAATAAATGAAAAATATCTAATGTGGGGATTGGAGGTTTGCACTCCACGTAAGATTTAACGTGTTTTGTTTCATTAGTAAAGACCTTTTCCTGACCCTTTAAAATGATTGATTCCATATTATATACAGTTTCATAATTTTCAACGTAATTAGTTGTAAAAATTCGACCCTTGGCATAAATGGAAGTTCGTTTTTGCAGAGCCATCTCGTGTTAACCACAACTGTATACCAGGATTGTTTTAGTTCTGGCCTATAAAAGGTTAACTGAATTTAGGACAACATCTAAAGTAAATTTAATCCCATGTTCTATTATTAAACCAAGTTATCTTGACCTAACCCTTTCTCAATTGTAACAATTTGATAGGGAATTTCGCTTTGACGGCGAATACGATACATAATCCAAATTTGCATTTGAATCCTTTTTCCTCCCTTAATAGAGCAAACTGAAATTGACGAGGGTTGGTTGTTGGTATCACGTGACTTGGCTGAAAGATTTGTCAACACATTTAATTCGACGTTACTATGTCACAAATATACATCTATTGCTATTTCACTTATGATCATCGAATGGAAAAATGAGATCAAAGTCACGTGGTTTGGCGATGAAAGGATATTTTTTGTTCGGGCACCCCCACGTGCACCTTTTGTTTTTCCAAAGTTTTGTGACAAGTATCTGGTCATTCATAACGTGTACACTAAGAAAATAAGATTATTACACAGCATTTTTGTAAAAGAAGAAAAAAAGGTAACCCATCCGGTACCAATAGTTGTCGATTTATGTCCGAACTCACATGATGTATTAGATGTTCACAAATATCCTGGAGTATATTTTGCATTACCCAAGTTGTGTAAAGATAAACCTATTTGGTCAGGCGAGAAAATGTATCACGGTCAAAGCTTCAACCTGCCAGCTCATTTGACGGTATGATTTAAAATGAGAGTTTTTCTCCGTCCGCAAGAAATCAATGTATCAATGACAATCAACATTTTGAAATTTTTCCCCCAAGAAGCAAGATGCGTAGCTCAAATAGCTACCTGATACAAAGCAATAAAAAGGATCTTCGATTATTATACTCTTGTGAAAAATATTAACATCAAAATCATTTTGCTTTGCCCACTAAAATGAAAAATAGTGACATATAATTAAATTCTTTAATATTTACAAAAGAACTAATTCAATAAGAAGCCAAAGACAGTGACACTTGACATGTTGCTAGCTCCATCGTAACATCATGGTTTACGTTTATTGATAGAGAAATACACACGTATTAGAACATCTTGTATGCAAGACACAAGGTGATCTGCACAGATACTTGGTACCACAAGTAGGTCAATTAATTCCTCGTGCAGGAACAAGCCATTATCTACCCATTTAATTCACAATACATTAGCATACAATGCATTTAATTTATTTTTGAAAATGGAAGTGTGAAGTAAAAAGCAACAGATTTGATCTTTATAAAATATTTGTCTTGATTGAAAAAAAATGTTTTAATAAAAATTAGTATTTTGCTCCCCCAGCAAGTTTGTTTAAGAATTTGGGCCTCCCAGGTGAGCCCAGAAAAAATTTGGCTAGCCCCGGGAGCCAAAGTTTCCTCATCAGGTCAATGAGACAGGGACGTGGTTAACTCCCTATTTGTAATGGAACTTTATGTTGTTCTTCAAATCACACACACGCTTTTTTTAAAAAGAATATATTCTTAAACCTATATCTGTTAGCGAGGGAAATACCGGAGAATATTGACCTCCACCTCGCATTGCCCTAGCGTTTGAGTTTTCACCGAACACCTGCCGAAAACAGTTACTAAAGCCTAAAAATCTTATTGCTATATTAACAACAACAACAACAATAACAACAACAATAATTATAACTAAAAACTAGGAAATAGATGTATATTTATAGCCCTAAAGTTATTTACAACTAATTCATGCCATATTTAGGACTGTCTATTAAAGACGTCGTTGTAAAAATAGAAACAAAAACTGTACATACTTAATGTGGCAATGAGGTGTAAAAGAAACAGATCGATAAAATAGAATAGCAACGAATCGCTAATCCAGATTAGTGATTATTTCTGAATTTACATTTACAAACTGGCATCCATCTTTCAAACTTACTTTTAAAACTTTCTAAGTTTTCTGCAGATTTGATTTCATCCAGCACCATATCTCAGTATATACAAGCCAATTTAGCAGTAAAATCGTAGACATAATAAACAGTATTTGTTTTAGATCTAAGTAAGTCATTTTCAGTCCGAAAGCTGCAAGTTTTAAGAAAAGTCAAAAATAATTTTGTCATACGTGAATATAGTTTCCACTACAAGGAGAAACAGCGTTAATTCTTTAGTAGGAGGCGCATGGCTACTTATCTGCATTATCTCTTTAAGGAACCATTAATTTACGGTGAACCATTTCATTTCTAGGTTAACAGTCTGCTTAAATGATTATCGGTGTATATAGTTCTATTTGTAACTTGTACTAAACCGATTGAAAAAAAAAGAGAATATAATAATAATGTAATAATATATTTCAGAAAAACTACATGTAATTCAGTGGAACCTCTACTAACGGTCACCTCCATACAGCAGTCACCTCTCTAACAGCAGCTAGTAGCAGAGGTCCCTGCAATTATCAAAATTGTAAAATTTTTGTGTCTGGAACAAAATGAGGATGTAACTCTCATAACTTCCCTTTTCTATAGTTTTACAAATTAACCCTATTCACCCTGGGGGGGGGGGCACAATGTGCCCCTCCTGGTAGTTTTTGTTTCGTAACATTTGAACTATAATGACTTTTTGTCTAATACTTGGTGACTTTTCGTAAAATTTACCAACACACATTTCTGAAAAAAAAATCATGCTCTAGTACGTCTCCTGGTTGCCATAGCAACCGTATTTTTCAGCTTTTGTAACCGAAATTTGGCAATTTTTAAGGACAAATATTAATTATTCTTGTACTTTTATGCAATTGAACCGATATAAATGATATTATTTCATTGATTCTAACGCATTGAAGATATAATTAGTAAAATATGGGCAAATTTTAATGCTAGGCCCAATTTTGCCTAAAAAACCCCGAAAACTAGTTTTTCGCGACCTTGCCTGCCACTTGATGACGTCATCACTTTTTTGATGACTTCATCACTATGGAAATTATGCGGAAGTGTGCAGGAAGGGTTGAATAATTAGTGTGCAAAGTTTCACTGTTATTACTACTGTGTTTCTTGATATACAGAGGGGGGGATGTGCCCCCCTTCCGGGGACTGGATGATCAAAAAAGCCCGAGTTGAATAGGGTTAATAAATATAAATGAGAGATACTTTTTGCAGAATATGCTAAAGATTCAAGTCTTGAAGTAGTTGAGCTGTCGCATTCTTTGTTCATGATTTTATACTCATCAAAAGGTAGACTCGAAACTAGTTGATTTTATCTTAATTTCAATCTTGTATAGAGTGTTTTGAATCGTTAACATAGAAATGCCTTGTTTTACTGCTGTGCAGAATGTTTTTTTGTCTGGCAAATTTATATAAAATGAGAACACAGTCATTCTTCAAATTCTATTATTTTTCAAGTTTAAATTAATGGGAAATGTTCAAACGGTAATCTCGTGTTTTTCTTGCAATTTTAAGTTATGTAAGGATGCTAATATGAATAATCTCGTGTTGTTGTCAGAGTATTAAGTTATGTGATGATACTAAGATCGTTTAATATTAATTCGTTAGTGGTCATTTATTGCTTACTCACTTACAAATTTTACGTACATTGTGAGTTATATTTACTCCCATCCTTTGCACATCTTCGAATTCTTTATTTAGCAGACAGAGAACTTAAGGATTTTCCGAGAAGTAAAACTATTTGAACAATTTGTAGAATCTTTTTTGTAATTCATGAGATGAAGGCTTTGATAGCCCTTAATTAAGTACTTTAAATATTGTAAGGAAAGAGCTTTGTGTATAAAATAACTGATCAACAACTTTCTTTTTTTAACAAAAGTTTTCTAAATGAAATTGATCTCCAACATAATTAATATCATCTCCATAATTTAAAACACATTGATGTATCAGCATATTCTTTCTACTTTTTTTATTTGATTGTTCTCTTTCTTCCATTCTTGTAATATTTTTTTTATTTTATATCTTTCAAAAATATATTTTATAAAACTTGATT
>JANSTP010103785.1:0-13182 GCA_025330745.1 Cladonema radiatum | reverse complement strand
ACAGTTTATCATTTAATGAAATTAGATCATCGATATATCTAAAGATATAATAAAAGAGGCGGGCCAATGCTGGATTGGTTTTCGCAGTTTTCTTAACCCATTCCAATTCGTAGTAGTACAAGAAAAAGTTTGCGAAAAAGGAAGCTGGATCAGACCCCATTGGTATTGCAATTGTTTGCAGAAACAAAGCATCTCCCAATGTAAAATAACAATTTGTTATAAGCATTTTCACAGCCTTGAAATCATGTTCTAGAAGGTCTAAACTACGTTTTCAGCTATATTTCAAATCCCTACCGAAATCGGCGAGGTTTGCCCAACTAGAGCCCTGACTATGAAGATATGAAAGAAAAAACCTTTTCTATTGCACCAAGTTTTGTAAGAAAACTATGATAATATATATGTTTAGACTAAAGAAACATATAATTGGACAGGGAAACCTTAGTGCTAGAGTTTTCCTGCAGCAAAAACTAAAATCAATTGATTGACTAACCTCTGAAAAACGAACAGAATTCCAAGTTTTGTTGGTTACCAGTAAGCCGTTTATTGGAAACTTCGTTCTCTCAACTACTGGACTAATGAATTTTTGAGCAATTAAAAATGTGTGGGTAAAACATAAAAATAGATATAAAAGTAAGAAAAAGACCTTTCTAAATCTACAATAACACTATCAATTTTTAACAGAAATTAGTCTCTTTTAATTAATAGGTATATCACTTAGATTTTTATGAAATAGTATTCAAAATGTCCACCGTAAATGGAGCACAAGAGTCATGAAAGGTGGAATTTCTATGGCCAAGCCCCCCCACCTTTTTGCAGAGCAAAATGTTTTTACTGACTGTTTATTTAATCATTGAAGATTTTTCTGATGTTACGGCCCAGCATCTATGCACCATCATGTTATCAAGTATACATCAAATATATTTGTTTCTAGTCCAATTCCTTTTCAGTAGCAGATAAAGTATTTTCATTCTTCTTTCATGGATGTTTTTTGTTGCTTTATGGCTACGGAGAGCATTTTGGAGGACCTTTCTTTTGAAAATCAGCTAATATAACAGATTATACAGAAGTTCTTAGCTTTACCCCAAGTAAATAAACTATGCTTTAAAAAATGGTTGAACAAAGGTTCTTCACGAACTCAGTCAGCTTGAACTATCCATAAGTTCAGAGAAGATCTTGAGTTATCGGAGCTTGCAATCGAGCTCTCTATTGTAAATCCGGCTACGGTTTGTACTCTAGACAGATAAATTTTCACTCTTTCCCCACCGATAAATTTTCACTCCTTCCACTATAAAGGAATGATGAGCCTGAATACATTAACGTAAAACTTTAACGTGCATCTTATTTCCAGTTTTTTGGAATTTGAAAAGGCAATAGTTCACAAGCCATTTTCCGATTATAAAATTACTGAACACGCCCTCTCTGTTAAAAACTTGCTGGTCTGGTATGAGTATTCATTCGAAAAACCTCTAAAAGGATGGCTTTGATATCTAATGAAGAGAAAACGGTTTAGTCCCCCGTCGATCATGGTCCGTAGATATGTTTAAATTTGTAAGTAGCTACGGACCATCTTAAAATATTCGGTATCAATATATAGGTTCGACAGGAATTTATGCCAGTATATGACAGTCAAAAACAAAAAATTTATGAAATTTGACGAGACAGGCTTTGAATTAGTAAGCAGCCAGCATATACAGTATAACCTGTATATACTTTGAAGAAAAAGCCTATGTTTCTGTACATTTTGCTAGGCCATATCTTTTGCCCTTAGTAACCTTCGGAAGGAATGTATCTTCGAAAAAAGTTTCAACTAATTTTTTTTGGCACCTCCACTTTTATATTGCGTCGCCGGCCCTGATTCAACAACAAAATTTGTATATGAAAGAAATTTAGTTTGTCTGAATTATTCTTTCAAGCTCTTGATAGTCAAGGTAATACCAGTTTCATTTGACTTAACAAGGTTATTCCATTGGTACTTACTTCAACTGCCCAGTGTTCTTTATTTGTCTATGGTCAACTTTTACTAATACTACATAAATGCTGGTGTGGATTGCATATACTGAAAATGACATAACTTAGTTATAAATCAATACGCAGTCATTGCAGAGATGTAGCTGTTAGAAATTCAAGACGTTTTAGAAACGTGGCGAGAATTCAAAAATTTAATTGTACATGGGTCAAGGATCTCTGGAGTGAGGAATATTTGAATTCTATTTTGATGTTGGCAAGTAGTGCGAAAACATGGAAAATGATTATACACACTACAAGCATATGGTTAAAATTCTCCTTTTAAAAGTTTTATAACTGTAAAAAATGACATTTGAGTTAAGGTTCGATATCCTTAAAAATACAATATTTCTATCTAATAATTACGTTTTTCTAGTTGTTAAAGAGGCACTATCAGTTTTTTTCCAATTTACCGACTACAATAGTTGACTTGAATAGTGTTCGGAAAAATTTTTTTTTTTACCCCAAATTCCATTTGAAAAGAGAGGAAAATGGACCTTTTCCCAAAAAAACGACTGTTTTCGTTAAAAGAAATCGGTAAAAGTGAGTCAATCTGTTAATACTATTTTCACAAGAAGATATTTCTTTTATGTTTATTTTCAGAAGAAAAAAATTTCTTTTAGGAATATTTTCGAAAGAAAATATTTCTTTTATGAAGACAAAGGAGAAATGTTATTCATTTTACATTTGACCTTTGACATTAAAATGCTTTATTTATAGTGAAGAAGAAAATTACCATGGAAACATCATGACGAAAGAAAATTGATCGAAAAACCGATTATATTATTTTTCACCTAAAAAATGATATTCAGGGAGATATATTTTCACTATTTTTGGCCCAAATGAGGACTTACATTAAAAAAGGAATATTTTTCTGAAAAAAGCATCATCCATAGATTGAATCTAAAGAATAAAAAAAGATTTGATAGTGTCTCTTTAAACAACCAGTTTTTTGTTGCTGAAAAAAAACATAATTTATTCAGGCTAATTTATTTGCTCATTTGTGCTACCAGTTTTTACAATGTAATATGTTCAAAATCATACAAATTTACAGACTACTTATAAATGACATTTAAATTAGATTTTCAACATTGTTGTTTTCACTTTTCACAATACAAAAATTTGTTTAATTTCAAATTGATATTTAACTTCGGGTTAGCTTTGGAAACTGCTGATATTGAATCAAAGTTTATGGAACAGGCATGTTTTGGAGAAATTTTACAATTCTTTTATCACAGTTCTAAGCTAAAAAATTTATGTATACACCAACATAATATAAACAGAAGTGCCGAAATCGAGATTCTTTCTGGATAAAAAAACTGTAGCTGTAACTGTATAAAAACCTTAGGTAAGGTACAAAACTTCAGGTCAAAGATTTTAGCTAGAAAAACTGGCTTATTGCTGAAAAACATGTAAAAATGAATCTTATAAAAAATTGTTAAAGTAATTTGTATTTTGTAGAGCACCTTATATAATTAAGTTTTTTTCGTTCCGATTATTTACAGTCGTTAGCTCCTCAGTATTCCTCAGTCTATGCTGCTTTTTCAGGTTTTATCTGCCGAAATTGAATGGTCAATACACAAGATATTTAAAACAAAACTCAAGTTTTGTTCTAAATCTAAAAGTTTTACGTTCCACCTGCTTGCAATGAAAATTTCGTGAAATTGTTTTAATTGTAAATAGACTATAAAGTAGTGAAAAAGCATCAGGAATGAAATTTTGCAATATTGATAAGATCTGATTGAAACTGAACTGGATTATATCAATGCCAATTTATGAATTTTTTGTGTCAAAGTTTAGTTATTGCAAGAGCCAATATATGCTTTTAATTTCAGTTTTGGTTTCTAACGTACTTTTTGATGTTACAAACGTCAGTAGTTTATTTTGGTAATTGTGCAGTGAAAGAAAAGACTGAACCTCAAATCCTCAAATATCAGCAGGATGTAAATTAATTCGAATCCAGATTCCCAAAGTAAACTTCCACAGGCAGAAGATTACAGGAAACGAAACATTTTACAAAATGCAAATTGTTTGTTGAAATTCTTAGATAACAAAGCATAAGGAGTGTATAAAAGATTTAATTGAGTAGCTTTTTTTCACAACTTCTACATCAAAAATATAACAAAACCTTTCAGAATAGAAAACTAAATGTTATGGATAATAAAAACAACTCGCCATAGTGTTAAATTTACAATAATAACCAAACTAAGAAATTCAAGTGAAACATATATTAAAATGCATAAACCTTTCGCTATACAAGCATTATCAGTGCGGTAAATAATTTAAACGTTAAACTTTTTAAAAAGAATCTTATTTATAAACAGTTACTATAGATATATTAGAAAGCTTCAAAAGTAATTAAAAACAATTTCAATATAGCATTAAAATCGTCATCAAATTGTAATCGTGATCGTCACTAGACTAGAAACTAGTCTGTTTTCTATTTTACATGTGCGTATTTTTATTTGTGAAAAACAGACTAGTGGGGTTCGTGACATCAAAATTTAACTCGCCTATAGTTTTCTGCACTCAAAAGCGGATATATCTGCTTGTCGGCTTCTTTGAAGTTTTTTAAAAAAGTTCTCTTATTTTTTTAGGGAAAATTTTTATTAAAAGATATTTTCAAAATCTCTTTATAGAAAATGTATCTTTTTAAGTTATAAATATTTTTCATCACAATATGTATAAGTCAGAATGTGAATTATCAAAAAAAATTTTCTTGTTATAAAGCTAAACCCCAATAGTCTGTTTTTCGTAAATCAAAATACGAACATGTAAAATAGAAAAACACACTAGTTTCTAGTCTAGATCGTCACTAGTCTATGCCACACAGTTTCTGAATAACATCAATTGGTGGCTTTCAACTTGTTCGATTAGGGTCAGTTTCTTTGTTGTTGTATAGAGCAATTCAAATACGCAACGCGATGTGGTATTACCCGATGCTTTACGAACAACGGTAAATGCGAAGGTGTGATTGTGAAGCTTAGACATATGTTTTCCAACTTCTGTTTTTTTGGCTTCTACATCTAAGTGTTCTTCTTTTCTGATATGAAGATTTCTTTTCGTCTCGCCAATGTATTTGTTTCCACATTTCCATATGGCTTCATAAATAACATTTGGATGATAAAAGTGTTCTTCTTTGAATGGAAACAATGATTTTTTATTGCGGTTTATCTATTTCACTGAAAGTGAATATCGATCATTAGTATATGAATGAATTTTTTTTATAAAAGATTTGAATTAGCATCATCTTGACGTTTTTCGTGAAATTCAGATATTACTGAGGTTATAAATTTACTGGGATCGTTAGCAGCAGCAAGATACTTTTTTCTAATAACATTAGCTTCATTGTGAAAATTTGAAGATATTTTTACTACTCTATGCAAATCTCCATTTATAGCGTTCCTTTTATACTTCTTTGGTACATTTGAATTGAAAGAAACTGGCAGTTTTTCCTCATTCATATGAACAAATGTAGTTATTATGCCGTTTTTTGACTCAATCATCGCATGTAAGAATTTAGTTGGATTTGTTTCAAAGTAAGTCTCATTTTCGGGTGGTAGTTATTTAAAGCATGTAATAATTCACCCTGTTGGTTTTTTAATGTTCTTTTGCGAATTTACAACTTTATTTTCAATTTTTACCATGGATATGTCCGAAAGGGTAACTGAAAGAGAGCCTCATATGGCATAACCATCGCTTTGTTTGTATAGTATTACTTTAGAGATGAATGTGCAATCAGTTTTCAACTTAATAAATAGTTTTCGAAAAACACTTTTCTTGCAGACAACAGACAAGCGTTCATGGCTATAAATTTGTTCTAATTTATAGTCAATTAAATCATTTAGTGGGATATTTGTGACTCAACGTCGTAAGATATGTATTCCTTGTCCGCTTCTCATTGGGGCTGGTTTTTAAGTGCACCTGCAAAACTTATTATATCATTTATTCTGTATTAACTTTGACAAAGAGGTGCAAGATATTTGGCGATGACTTTCTCAGGTATTGTGTGTTGTGGTTCCTGTTTGGTCCATAATTGGTCGAAACTTTAGATCCTTTGCATTTATATCTTGATAAGATGTGAATTTATGGGTTTTTGCAGAAGCATATTGTGTAGCAGGTTGATTACTAGTTGGTCTCATTTTGTCATAATTATTATATTTCTTAAAATAACAACAAAGGAAGTCCTGAAATTTTTTCAATCACACATTTGTATTTAGAAATAATTGTAAAATTTTTAAAATCACACCTTCGTATTTGGCGTTATTCGTAAAGCATCGGCTAAAACCATATCTTGTCGCATACTTGTCTCGTTTTATATAGCAACGAAGAAACTGACCCTAAATTGACAGGATTAAAGCCACCAATTGACGTTATTCAGAAATGGTGTGACGTAGCCTAGTGACGATCACGATTACGATTTGATGACGATTTTACTGCCATATTGTAGTTGTTTTTAATTACCTTTGAAGCTTTCTAAGGTATCTATGACAACTGTTCATAAATAAAATTCTTTTTAAAACATTTTAACATTTAAATTATTTACTGCACTGATGATGCTTGTATAGCGAAAAGCTTATGCATTTTAATATATGTTTTACTTGGCTTTCTAAATCCGGTTACTATTTTACATTTAATACTATCGCGAGTTGTCTTTATTATTCATTACCCAACCATATCGCTGAAAAATGTTATGAAATAAAGACACTTACATAGAAACTTTTGAAAGTTGCTGCTTCGATTGGATTTTGCAAGAAAGCTTTATATCATAAAATTGATCCAAATTTTGCTAAAATTAAAGGAAAACTCGGCAACAATAATGATAAATTGAAAAGTCAATTAAATATCATATGATCAAATATAAACCAGTATCAAAAGAAGTTGTTTACATTATATTTTATAATTAATTCATTTTGTGGTTATTATTTTTCTAAACGTTACAAAACGATTGCATGAATAACATTATTTCATTGAAAAAGAGAATTAAAAAATTACTCGACCTTATAACAAATAAGAAGAAAATACCTACATACCAAGCAGCCATTATTAATTTATCTAAGCGTACTATTAATTTAAGAGAGTTCAAAAATGGACTAAAATCTAGTTTCGTTGATAGAAATAAGCATATAAGACAGAACATTGGCGTACAACTTGAGATGTGAGCAGAGCCTACAAGTAAAGATCTTAATAGTGAAAACCTTGAAAATTATCATGAGTTCCTAGGGAAATATACCAACAAAATTACAAAAAACATATTTAGGACTAAAGACTACACTTAACAAAGACCTTAATTCACTCACTAAAGATTAATCCATTAAAATCTTTTCTGGTGATAGAAATAGCTCAATGGTCATTATTGATGCTGATATATATATACTGATAAATTGGATAGAATGATACAGGACGGTATAATCCAACATATAAGGAGACCAAAGACAATATTTTATCGGCTTTGAAAAAATTTCAGGACTTTCTTTATTGCAAATTGAAGAAATATGATAAATATAAGAAAATGAGACCAACTAGTAATCAACCTGCTAGACTATATACTTCTGCAAAAACCCATATATTTGCATCTTATCAAGATATAAATGCACATGATCTAAAGTTTGGATTAATTATGGACTAAACAGGAACCATGACATTATAATGCATGACAAGTCATGGCTAAATATTTTACAACACTTAGTCAAAATTAATACAATAAATGATACATTAAGTTTTGCTGCTGCACTTAAAAACCAGCCCCCATTAGAAAGCTGACGAGGAATACGTATCTTACGATGTTGAGTCACTTTTTATAAATATCCCACTAAATGATACACTTGACTATATATTAGAGCAAATTTATGTCCCTGAACGCTTACCTGTTGTTTGCAAGAAAAGTATTTTTCGAAAACTACTTACTAATACTGCGTTTCCACTAATATCGGATAGCTTTGGAGCGTCTGTTAAAAACAAAAACAACTATTAAAAAATATAAAATTTAATACTCCCGAGAACATTAAATTTTATATTTTTTAATAGTTTCTTTTGTTTTTAACAGACGCTCCGAAGCTTTCCGGTACTAGTGGAAACGGAGCATAAGTTAACAACTGATTGCACATTCATCGTTAAGGGAAAACTTTACAAACAAATTGATGGTTACGCCATGTCAGGCCCTCTCTCAGTTACCCTTTCAGACATATACATGGCAAAAATTGAAAATAAGTTGTAAACTCGTTCTCTCCAAAGCTCTACAAACGCTTTGTTGATGACTGCTTTAATAGAAGATTATAAAGCCAACTCGATGAACTTTTACATGCTCTAAATACTTACCATCCAAAAATGAAATTTACTATTGAAACAAATCCAACTAAATTCCTAGATACGAAGATTGAGTCAAATTAACGGCATAATAACTACATCTGTTCACAGAAATGAAAAAAACTCCCCGTTCCTTTCAATTCAAATGTACGAAAGAAATATGTAAGGAACGTTATAAGTGGAGATTTGCACAGAGCAGTAAAAATATCTTCAAATTTTCACAATGAAACTAATTTTATTAGAAAAAAGTATCTTGCTGCTGCTAACAATCCCAGTCAAAAAATTTATAAACTCAGTAATATCTGAATCTCACAACAACGTCAAGATGATTGATGTTAATTCACGTGGAATGGCCATTTTGCTATCAAAGTTTCATTCATTTACTAATGACTGATATTCACTTTCAGTGAAATGGCTAACCTGCAATATAAAATCATTGTTTCCATTCCAAGAAAAACACTGTCATCATTCGAATGTTATTTATGAAGCTCTATGCACATGTGGAAACAAAGACATTGGCGAGACTAAAAGAAACCTTGATATCAGACAAGAAAAACACATAGATGATGTAGAAGCCAAAAGAACAGAAATTGCAAATTATTTGACTAAGTTTCACAATCACACCTTCGCATTTAGAGTTATTCGAAAAGTATTCGCTAAAACCATATCATGTCGCATACTTGAATCGTTCTAAATAGAAAGGAAGAAACCGACCCTAAACGAACAAGTTGAAAGCCACCAATTGATGTTATTCAGAAATTGTGTGGCGTAGACTGGTGACGATCATGATTACGATTTGATGACGATTTTACTGCTACATTTTAATTGTTTTTGATTACATTTGAAGCTTCCTGATGTATCTATGACAACCGTTTGTAAATAACATTCTTTTTAAAAATTTTACCATTTAAATTATTTACTGCACTGATTATGCTTGTACAGCGAAAAGCTTATTCCTTTTTAATGTAGATTTTAGTTGAATTTCTAAGTTTGGATATTATTTTACATTAAATGGTATGGAGATTCCTAATGAACAATTTAATTCTCCGCAGAGATATGTCGAGAAAAATGTTGAAAATCGGCTAAACATATAGTACTAGGTAAGCTCAATGGCTTAGAAACTAAAATAGTATGTACGAGTGATAACGAAGATAATATTGACTCGTCTAGAAATGTTCTACCCTGTGAACACCAAAAGGTGAAAATGTATGTAGCCAACATAGAAAACTTAGATAAAATATGCCAGATCGTATTCTGAGATGGTGCAGCACCGAAAAAAAATATTTGTGTAGTTGGTGATAGTCAGTTTTCTAGAATATTGAAACAGCAATTCTGTACACAAAGTCCTACTCAGGAGATAAAGTTGGTAGGCTAGGAACGTTCCTAGAAATAACCATACCGGACAATCATCCTGACGTAGTTCATTTTTCAGGTTGGTTCAAATGATTCGAATTGCAATGCAGTGGTAATGTTGAAAGGTAAAAGGGAATGAAGGCGAATTATTCAAGTCACAACAAGTGCAACTACAATTCATTCATTATCAAAACATCACGCAAGAATTGCTTGATGAGAATTACTATGCTTTCAATATTGTCACAACAGCACAATATTCCAGGAGTGTTTACAATTCCATCTAATATTCAACAAAGTTCTCTGAACCATCACTTTTTAAGTTTTCATACTGGGCAACAACAACAAATTCCTGGCACTGGAGATAGGGATTCTTTCAAAATAGATCAGAGAAACGAAAAGCAATGGACTTGAGAAGCGACAGAGAAGCTGATTAGACTATGGTTAGAAAGATTGTTTCTCTATAAGGTTTCCTTGCAAATATATCATGATAAGGCCAAAAAAGAAATTGCCTTGAAATTTATTACTGACGAAACTGAGAAATTCAATGAGGCTGAGGTTCGAAAAAAGAGGCCAAGTTCAAAACCAATTATAATGCGAAAATGAATTTAAATGAATTTAAAGTGAAAATGGTACAGCAGATATCAAAATACAAACATGGCCCTGGTTTGACCTACTTCATTTTTTAGACAGTAACTTCAAAGAGCCGGACGTCCACCAAATGAATTACTGAAACCATCAGATAGTTTAATTAATCAGCCATTGCAAGGTAACGTTCTGATTCAACAAGTTAACTTAGTGTATTTATCAAGAGAATCAAAATTTGGAAGATCTGAAGATTCGATGTGATCAACCTTGATCAACCAAACAATATATATTTATCCTAAAGTTTTGAGTTTTTGAGTTGGCCATAACATTTCCATTTCCATTTAAAAACGATATGCTATTAGACTATCAAATGCTCAAATGTGCAAACGGATTTTTATGTCAATGTGTTAGTACTTACTTGGTTTCTACTTTCGTGCTTGAAGACAATCCAAAACATAAAAAAATCAAGAGCCTGCTGAATCCTAACTCTTTCCATGACCAATCATTTTGAGGACACACAAATTAAAACATTTCATTTTAAAAATTTTTTTGCTGTATAATCTTTGATAGATAGTGCTATTTGATTTTGTATTGAACTCATATTTTACAATTATAACATCGTCAATATGCAGATTTGCCATATCAAAATTTTAACTTTTTGATTGGTTATTCAAATAAGACTTATAACTAAGTTAATAAAATTCAACAACTTGAATAAATTCAATGTATAGGAAACTTAGAACTAGAGATGCCAAAGATCTTTTGGAACTAGAAAAATGAAGCCAACTTTTGTTAGGAAACTTACTCATGGATGATCACTGTTCAATTAATTGGAAGGTGGCGAGAAAGGAGAAGTAAAGCAGTATTTACGCCATGCTTATAATCTCTTTTATTGACATGCTACAAAGTTCTTAGTAAATGTTGGAAAAAAATTAACTGTTATCCATTAAAGCACAAGTTACCTTCTAAGTAATATCTGGAAGCAAATCACACACACATTCACACACATAAACCTATCAGCATCAGCATACACACAGTCTCATTTGAATCATTAATTACCACCATATATGTTTATTTACAATTTATCCTACTATTATTAGCCATGATGACTAGCCAAAGTTTTGAACTATTACTAAACGCTAAGTGATCTATTTTGGCAGCACTTTCATTTCATGGTTTTATATTTGATTTTTGGTTCCCAAAAATTCTATCTACAGTAAACATTTTTATTCCCAAAATACTAGTGTTTTTACAGGTTTCTCCTCTCCGCTGACTGAAACGTAATCCTTTAATTGCGTTTTCACAACTTATAGACCAGTCAGTGGTTTTCATATTTCTTTTTCGGACAAAGGTGGTCGTTTGGTGGTTGTAGTTTAAGCCTTTTCTTTCAATTGGTTGATTAATATTTATGCGCATGACATGAGTTAGCACGATTTTCTTTTTTAACCATCTCAACATTGGTCTTTTTGTTTTGTTTGTCAAGGCAATCGGTCTCTTGCAGATTACTCAGTGACAACTAATAATTTACAATGGAAAATAATGATGGTAAGTTAACATTTTTTAATTTATATCTATTTGTAGTCTGTAAAAGTCTTCCTTAATTGGAAATAGATACTTCTGCCAGAGAGATTGCAGTGAATCCATTTCTGCACGGCTGTTTCAGACACCTAAAATCATGTCCTCATCTCCGAAGGAAGCAGAAATTTTCCCAAATTTGGCTATCTTTGACTTTAATTATATCAGAATCTGCAAAATTCTTTTCTAAGCTGTAAAAAGAAACTGAAAGATCAGTCTCTAATTAACAAAACTAAAAAAAAAAAAAATTCGTCCATGGATATTTTATTTTTTCTTCGATTTTTGTTTCAATTTTCTTGCTTAACGAAAAATTGACCTTGTTCAAAAGCCATGCAAAAGGATGCGATCATGGAAACAGTCTGAAAATTTCACCAGACATGCTCACAGGGAATTCCTGGTCTTTTGCGAGAATAGGGTTCCACAATATTAGCGCATGAACGTTTTTCTCTATCAATTCTCTTCTGAAAAACGGCCTTTTACTCAGCCATTTCAAAAAAGATTTTTTGAGAATTTGTAAGAAAAAATGCACACTGGGTTTTTCTTTCATAAGAAATATGCGTTTTCTTTGTTGATTGGGCGTAATAGGTTTCGTATGGAGAAAAATAGAATCAGGAAGAAAATTGTCAGAGAAGGACCAGCAGTAGTGAAGTGAAATAAAGCAGTATGAAGGTAGTAAGAAGGGAGTATTTTGCTGACTGGTTCAGTAAAATATTCAGGTCTGCAAATTTTTTCCTGATAATATTTTTAAAATGGCTGCCGCTAACGATGGGAACGAAACATATTTTTTCAACTTGGTGGAAGGATCGTCTTGAAAAAATTATTTAAATGATAAATACAGGTTGGAAACTTATCAAAATAGTTTCTAAAATAATTTTTCTTTCAAAAAAACTACAACACTTTCAACTTTGAGTTTAAAATTGATTATTTTAAAAGACATTTCTGTTAAAACTTTTCGTCCATTTTGAGAAAAAAAAACTGATGGAAACTGAGGACTTATAAAATTCTCATGAACCCAATAGTATTATATACCTTAAGTGTACAAATTTTCATGTGGAGAAATTTTCACAAATTTTGTGAATTTCGTCTAAATCCGTAAAATTTAATCCTTGAGAAGTATTTTTGAAGAATTTGCGAAAATAAATCCATGTGACATTTTCAAAAATTGTAGGTTTGTGGAAATAAACCATAATGAAAATTTTCTTTTGTCAATGAATATTGCAACCGAAAAAGAAAACCTCATTTTTGTTTATGTTTGCATGCTTATATTGGAATACAGTGCAATCAAAGAGATAATATACTTACGTGGAGTGAGAACTCCGCGTAAAAAAGCCTGGGACCGAGGTACAGGCCTTGTAATAG
>JANSTP010103563.1:0-13188 GCA_025330745.1 Cladonema radiatum | reverse complement strand
AGGGAAATTCTCTAAGTGACAAATATTTAAACTCAAATATCTTGTGAACCAAAAGTCGGATTGAGATGAAATAAAAAGTGCTGTTCATCATTTATTTTCCTCTTTCATATGAACCCAACTTATATTTTCACCTTGGAATCCCTTTAATTCTATGTCTTTTTATTGTACCCAGTTGTCCTGACCAACCCCTTTTCTAATATTGCCATAATAAATGAAGGTTTTTAGGTCAAATTTTACAAAATAAGGCTCTTTACTTTTGGTAGTCTTGCTTTGATCATGAGTATGGAAAGTTCTTGATTTTTCCTTGCTTTCCTACACTGGATTTAATATTTATTCAGATATAACTAGATACAAACAAAAACCTAAAAAGATCAAAGGATTTGAATTAAGTATTTTCACATTATTATTTGTATTCTGCAAAACACACTATTCACCCTCACACTATTCCACACAATTCAAAAATTCAGGCCGGTAATGTCGACTTGATTGCTGACCTAACATAGCCACTGCTAAAGTAGAAGAGATTGAATTCACCAGCCTGAAAGTGTAGTTTTTATCTAAAAATAAACCCTCTTTTGTTTCCCCATTTGTTGTTTTTATAATTTGAAAATTCAAATCTAGCCTTTCAGCCAGGCTCTAAAAGATTGTACATGCACACACACACATCATTTTGTAAAAGAGGGACAGGAAAATTTTCAAAGCATTGCGCTTGCGTACATAAAAGTTCATTGTATGCTGAATTTACACGTTTTTTAAGTCACATTTGAACCTTTATTTTTTTATATGCTTAGTTTATGGCTTTAAAAATAAAAACCAGACAATTATCAAGATTCTTATAGTGTTTATTTTTTGCTTGTTTATGATGTTTATGACTTTTAAAATCAAAACGGCTAGGTTGCCATTACTTTTATAACCTTTTCTTTTTGATAATGTGTTTTGTTTATAGCTTTGAAAATAGTAACTGAATTGAAAATGCTACTTCTTGTCATTTTGAATTGATTCGCGATTCTGAATTTCTAATTCGAACTGTGTTTTAGCATAGGGAAATATTTAATTTCTTGTACGCTAGGGTACATCAAAGTTATTTACAGAGATTAGGTGAATATATTTGAAAGCCTAAAGTTTTAGGAGTTTCGAGAGCAGTTTGTGAAAAAACATCTTTAAAATTTTTTGTTCATTAGTGATTACTTGTTAATTTTTTGGTAGTCCGCCAAAATAAATCTTGTGCAAGGTATGGAAGACCTATCGAAATTTCTGTTAAACTAAAAAACTATAAAATTTACCTATTATGCGGAAAAGTAGCAGAATGTTATCTCAGACCCTTCCAGGGGAGGGATATGGTGGCTAGGTCCCTGTTTTACTCAAAAACCTGAAAAAAATGACCATAAAAGTGGCTTTTCACAACATGACTGACAAAATGATGACATTATCACTTTTTCAATCACATCATCGGTATGAAAATCATGCAGAAGTTTGCAGGAAGAATTGCGTTGTAAGTGTGTAAAGTTTTATTGCTATAGCCATAGTTGCTCCTTATTTATATTGCCCCACACACAACCTCCCACTCCCCTTTTCTTTTTCAGGAACTTGTTTTAAGAATAAAACTATTATTTTCATTTATCATTTTTAGAGACAGCAGAAAGAAGTTTCAAATGAAGAAATTGAAAAACAACATACAAAAATATCACTGCTAAACAAGCAAAATGATTATCTCAAAAAAGAAAAAAAGGTAAGTGACAACTTGTTTTGCTTAATTATCATTTTTTCCAACCAAGAATATAACTAGCTTTCAATTAATAAAATAAACTGTGGAAAGGTCTCCTTTTGTTTTAGTAGACAAGCTAACAATGGTGTTTAGGTTATTTAACAGTAAATATTCATTTTTAGATGAGCAATAAATAAAAGTCCCTACAAAAATGAGAGATCACTCCCATTTAGCGACAGCCTGTGACCTATCCAGATTTCCAACGACATTAATATCTGTAGCAAGATTTAGTCACTGGCAAGTTGCAAGATTCTTAAGTATATAAAATAGTTTGGAAATGTTGTTCTTTGACTTTAACCCTATTCTGGATTGGTCTTTTTATGGATATCAGAAGGTTGGTGTAGGGGGGAGGGGTTAATTCTACAAGAAATATAGGTGATCACTTGCCATAAAAGATTATGGTGAGTTGGAGAGCACTAGCCTTCGGTTTTTTTATGGACAGTTCTGTACCTCAGATATAAAGTACTATGTCAAGTGCCAAAAAATAAAGTCAGGTGACCACAGATGACGCTATCAAGAAAGGTGAAAGAATAGGGTTTTTTGGTACAAGTAATATTTCAGAAAATGATTTGTGTCAAAACTTTAGCCTAATATAGAGTACTTTTTGGGAAACATCTTGATTTTTAAAATTTCACCCATTTTTAAAATTTTTCCATCTGATAATTTTAAATAATACAACATAAAGGTTAAACCGAATAAACCCGTCATTTGGTTCTTCAATATTTAAAGAAAACAAAGATGTTAGTTAAAATTTAAAAACTACTATATTTCGTATAATCTTTTATACATCTTTCAGGTAGAACAAAATCGTAGCTGCAAGAAAATTTGAATATGTTATAAAATCGATAAAACAAGTCCCGAGTGTAATAAAATTCAAAATATGACATGAAATATGACGTAGTATCAGACGTAATGGATTAATCTAAACGAGACCAATCTCAAATAAAGGTCTCTAGAAGCCTTCAGTCCCGAATTCAGTGTAGGGTTTCTATGCTTAATATGTAAAGCCTCCTTTAAGAGGAGAACATTCCAATTAATATTGAAATCTATAATAATAGTGTTATTTTCAATTGAATTGAGATGGTATTTCATGTAACCATCATTGGAAACATTGATGCCAAAGTAGTGTAATTGAAGAATGTGGTTGAAACCCACACATGAAGCTAAATAATTATGAATAGCACTATCTTTCGAAGAGACATGTTCAGTGGAACGTTCATGCAAATTATGTTCAGTTTTTCTAATGTATTTATCAGAGAATCAAGGACAGGTAAATTGGTATACTACATTGGAGCGGTACTTCAAAGGAGGCTTATCCTTTAGATTAGTGTATTGGCAACTTTGGTAGTGTTATATATAACTTTCAATTGCAATTTACATTCGGCTTTAACACAACGACGCAATTTCTTTTCTAACTTTTTAACAAGTTGAACAGATTGTTGACCAAGATAGGGAATACGAGTCCAAATAATAGTTAAGTTCTCCTCTGTACTATTTGCATTTTTGGTATCTTGCTTATTGTTGATATGTTGAATCGTTTTTCTGATGATTTTGTTGCTTATAAAATTTGGAAAATTGTTCCACGAAGGAAATTTACAAATTTGTGAAAGTTTATCACATAATTATTGCTATGACAAAGACCTTTTGCCTTTGTAGCAAGACTGTGTAGTCATAGTCCTTGAAATAACAAAATATCTTGGATTCGCAGTCATAGCGCCTATTTCTGAGTCAAACTTGCTGAAATGGTAGTATTTATTAATTTTAATAGAATATAGCCTTTTGGGATTGTTAGGTCACGTGAGAAGGTAATGACGTCATAAAAAAATCTAACAACGCTGATTTTCGTAAAATCCAGACATCAGCAGAAAATGGCCTCATTTTGATGTTAATGACTTCAGTATGATGTGACATTTATTAGTCATGATGTGGTCATGCATCTTGAGAAGTATCAACTTAGGATGACTCTTAGTTGATCCTTTATAATGATCATTTATCATTTTATACTGTAGACATTAGAAAACAAAGTACAGTCATTGACTGACCAGGTATTAGTCATTCAAAAAGATAAGGAGCAATTACAAGAAGAAGTCAATGAAAAGGAAAGACAAGCAAACAGCCAAGATCTTGTACGTATCTTTTATCCTTTCATACCTTAAATAATGATTTCGTTGATCAGTCCTTCTTAATGTGATTTTTATTTGATATAGACAATCCAAATGTTAAAATTAACATGTGAGATGCTTGAGGGTCAGCTTGAAGAGTTAGATGTGATGATTGATGAATATCAAGACAGAGAAGCAAAATGGGATCTTATGAAGTATACTATCTTGTGTTTCATTGGTACCCTATTCTTATCTATTTTTCATGAAACCCAAGATCGTGTATACTGGTTTGTATTTTCCATATAATTTTCCAGGAATATTGCTCTAACATGTGTATTTTCTTTTCAGACGTCAGCAATGTCAAGCTCAAGAGCAGCTTGAACAACAGCTAACAGATGCATTGATATCTCTCGAACAACAGCGTCATTTAACGTATGTTAGATTTTGAAATCTACAATTATTACACATTTCCCAGCAAATTAAGTTGACTATGAAAAAAAGTTTTCAAAAAATGCACTCAAATTTGGATTTGGTAATGGACCATGTTAATTATTTATTTATTTATTTATTTATTTTTTTTGTCCCTTTTTCCTCTTGACCTATGCTTTAAAACAATTATAGTGATTGGCTATAGCTGTGTTTGGTATTATATAATCTTATCTGTAATTGAAAATCAACCAATCTATTTTTTTTTTTTTTTTTTTTTTTTTCAGGAACCAAGCTAATATCAAGCTTCAGCAGTTAGAGGAAAACAACACAACATCACAGGCTGATGTCACAAAGAAACTGATATCTCTTGAAAATCTCAATGAAATGCAAGAAGAAAAGATACAGGAAATCACTGCCTCTGTGTGTCTCTTTTTCAATTATTTCCCTTGCATTTTTATGGTTGTTTCTCATTCGTCTTGATGTGTTTTTGTAAAAACAAAAACTTTTCTTTTCTAGATAAATAACAATGGAAAGAATTTGCCATGTTTGAATACAATAAAAACAAGCCAATAAAACCATTTAAAATGTATTTTTAAAACTCATGAAGTTTTTCCCTAAGTCATGCATCATCAGATAAAATAAAATAAATATTGTGATATCAAAATTATAGAAAAACCTATATAACAATATACAAAAACGTTGCCATGACAACTAATTAATGATGGGAATATATCTAGCACATATACAACAGACATCTAAGTAATACCATTACAGAAAAGGAATAGCTGAGTAGAATCAACTTGTTCATTAAGACTAGGCTTGTATAACGATATGAAAAAAATTGACGATGATTATATTATTCCACCTGACTTTTTTGAAGTAGAAAAGAAACACATCCATATTGAGTTACCGTTTTGTAACGTAAATGAAAATTTGTATAAAAGTTTCCTGCAAAAGTTTAATAACTTTACAGATAACAAGTACAATTTATCTGTAAAATGGAAAACAAGAAATTTAAATCTCTTTTTCCGTTGAAGGATAGATGGTCCAAGTCCAAGTCCAATGAATCCAAAATTTTTGAACATTTAGTAGAATTTGAGAAACATGTAATTACTTGGAGTACATTACGCAAAGCTCCTTTGAAGACCATGCATAGAAAAACATTGGAATCGTTTTTCATATCTTTATACAAGCCTAGTCTTAATGAACAAGTTGATTCTACTCAGCTATTCCTTTTCCGTAATGGTATTACTTAGATGTCTGTTGTATACATGCTAGATTTATTCCCGTCATTAATTAGTTGTCATGGCAACGTTTTTGTATATTGTTATATAGGTTTTTCTATAATTTTGATATCACAATATTTATTTTATTTCATCTGATGATGCATGACTTAGCGAAAAGCTTCATGAGTTTTAAAAATACATTTTAAATGGTTTTATTGGTTTGTTTTTATTGTTTTCTTTTCTAGCTTTATGATGTGAAAAGAGATCTTGCTTTAGATATGGTGAGAATAGAAAATCTCAAAAGAAAGCTGGCTGTCGAAACTGAGGAGAGAAACAGACTAACTGCAGAGGTACAATTGATATTTTCAATGCTTGATCGATGGATTCAAAATCTAAATATAGATTGTAAAAAAAAATTATCAATTTCAGAGTGTTGCACAGTATTCTGTATTATGGTATTGTTTTGCATTAAGTTATAGCAGAGCAAAAACATCCATGTTGGAGTTGGTAGCTCTCAATGGTATTATGTTTTTAATCTACAGAATACTGATCATTTTAAAGTGTGTTTTATTAATCAAAGGAGGCTACCCAAGAAAGAGCTCTCTATTTTTAATTTTAATCCTATCTTTTTTCTACTTTTCCTGATACTAGGTAATGATGTTTCCCTCTAGGTATCCCATTTAGAAAATTTGAGTTCCCAGCAAACTTTATTGAACTTTGCATTGACTGCTGAAATAGAAGAGTTGAAAGAACGCAATGATGAGGTGTTGGCAGAGAAGGGTGCTGCACAGAACCAGTTGGAAAAAGATGTTATACATCATGTAGAAGAAGAATTAAAACTTGAATTTGCCCTGGCTAATCAAACCAAATTGGTAGAGTTTCGTCAGAAGAAGTTTGTTGTAGAGGATAAAAACTATGTGGCCATGAAAAGAAAGGTATTAGTCACGTTTTAACCCTTAAATGACCAATCCAGGACCGGTCTGGGAACGAGGGTGGCAAGGAGCCCCTTGTCAGCCATAGTAAAGAGTGTACAAGATCTACTTTAGCATATAACTATACATATGTGGAAAACTGTTTTACAGACTAGTCCCCAACCCTTCCTGATGACTTCATATCCTTGACTTTATTTCAATATTCAAACATAAGACCAATTTAGTATTACCTAGTACCTTAGTTCTAAAGTGCAACAACATATTTTCATATTTTCAGATATGTCATGTTGGATTTGACAGAAAGAGTTTGATTTTTTGTTATGCCTTCGAAACATCACATTAATTCAAAAGGGGTTTTATGATCTTTGCAGGCTTTTTGCCACCTGTGGACAGTTTTGAATAAACTTGAAATTTTTGGGAAAATCTTTTGGGGAAATATCTGAAGTTGTTTTCAGAGAGTTGCTTTGAAACTATTTCTTGGTAGATAACTTTCTATGTATTCGAAGCTAATAACATCTGGCTTATTTATTGGATAGTACCTTTGTGTATGGATTCTCTGCAAATTCTGCAAATGCTCAAGTTGTGAAACATGCAAATGAAACAATACAAACGATATTTGACAAGCACAACTCACTAAACCATTTTTTTTTGTTATTCTGTTTTAACTTCGTATTTTTCTTTACAGTTAACATGTGCAAAAGTAAAGGCAGATTTACCACTCACAGGAACTCCACTCAATGTTCACAAGACAAAAGATATGGAAAGGGCGATAGAGAAAGAGAAAAATGCCAAATTCCAGCAGCACGTTCAATTACAGAAAGCAAGAAATGAAACAGCTAGCCTCAAAACAGAATGTAAGGCCAGTATTTCTAAGACATCCTTTCAATTTGTCTGCAAGAAATGTTTTGCCTCTGTCAATTATTTTTGATCTTTGGTCAAATAAATCTGAAATAAAGTCAGTTTGGTGTGAGAAGGAACTATACCAGAATATAATAGGTGCATAATATATAATTCATCTTTAATCTTTTTAGGCCAACGGTTAAAGGCAGCAACGCTAAAGTTGCATAGTAACCCAGTCACAGCTCGATTAGCACATAATCCAGATGCCAGCGAGAGATCGAGTTCATCAATATACAGTACCAAAAGTAACGCATCCCCCTCGACTAGTGCTGCAGATATTTGTAACATGGCGGAACATGAAGTCAGGAGAAATGGAGTTCTTCCAGTCAAACAGAAAAACCCAGATAATATACCTCACAAGTAAGTGATTTTATTTTCAAACATGTTCAGTATATGGATATATCCGGAGATAGCATTCCGTCTGGGTCTAGCATAACCAACACAATATAAGAACAGTCTGGTATCACTATGGATTCTGTATTTTACAGGTCGATGTTGAAAGATTCCATCTGCAGCGATGATGGGACATGAATTGTACACCTTGATCTTCACGTTGAAAAAGCCTACGCAACAAGAACCAATGATTTTTCTTTTGATTTTTAAAGGCAATAAAAAATTACAATTAGAAAGCTGAACATCACCTAGTGTTATTTTAATTTGGTTTTAGGTAGCATTTTCTTAAGATTATTTCATTGTTTTAAGCACTTCTAAAATGTTAGTGAAGGTCATATAACTTATGAAACTTTATTTGCCATTTTTAATTTCATCTTGAATGTTAATTTTGTCTTGAAGATGCCTTTACTTTCTTGAGGAAGCTATTTTTGACATTCAAATATTCTCTAGTACTTGCATAAAAATAATGAATATTTCTATATCAAATTTCTTGAAGGCATGACTGTATTGACTGATTGCACAGGCATGAAAGTTTTTAGTATCTGAGCTGTTCCTAACCAGTTAATTTGCCATAGAAATGGGTAATTTATTACCTGCACTTATGTTGATACAATGAAAACTTTGACATGAAACTAAAATGACCTGGTAGCATACATTGTCAAGGAAGCCATGGTACTTACAATTGTCTAGGGTCAATTTTCAATTATACTTGATGTGTATGCACAACAACGAGCAATGAAGCTTATATCCCAGAGATTATTTCATTAAGATTAGCATATTTTGAAATTTGAAAAACGGAAGGTTGGGGTATAAATATGTCGTTCTCGCATATAAAAAACAGGTTGTTATTGATTATCACTGGATGCCTGGAGTATCTCGTATATTTTGGTATTTTTGTCTCAATAGTTCACAGTAGAATTGTTCAAATTATTATTTTTATTCCATCGTATATATGCAGTATAATAAATATTGTTGCATGTTTTAACAAGAAACTTTTTTTTACTGTTTTATAATGTTTCTTTTTCTTTGTTAATGTTCATTATATATTTGTCAATGACTGAACATTATTGTTAATATATATATACTAGAAAATTTAGCCCCACCCCCAATTGTTATAATCTACACTTGACTGTCTCAGTTCTATATTATCATATTATATGTGCAACAGAAGATGTTTTTTTAAAAGTTTTTTTTACATGTTTGTTTTTTAAGTTACTCTCTTTGTTGTTATTTGTTTGTCTTGTTTACATTTGTTTATGTATGTGATAAGAAAAAAAATAGAAGGAGAAAAAAAAAGGTTTATTGTAAAGTTTTAAAAAGCAGTATATATTGTTCGAAAATAATAATAACAATGATTACTATTGTTAGTATATTATTTTTCTATCGTTTTTCATCGATTCATTTACACAGCACCCTAGTTACTAACCTTTCTGGTTGAATCATAATTTTTGTTGTTATTCAACTCTGAATAACAGCCTTGGGCCTTTCAAAATTTTATAAATCTCATTTCTTGATTTCTCATTTCCTTTTAATTTTTTTGTCACTGACCCATTATTCTTAACTTCCTTTTCGTTCTATTTTAGAAAATTACAATCAATATCAGGTTAATATTTCTTGGAAGTTAATTTTCAGCTATTGTGTGCTATTCAGTTGATTGTGAGTCCAAACAGTATAATTATTTGGACTTAGCATTGTCTGTACCTACTTTCGTAACAATATACCCAATAGTTAACCTTTTAAAAACAACATTTAGTCTTAAACGTTTTGAGATAGGCAAGGAACATTCAACCAAGGCATGATATTTCTTAAGGATTGTCCGTAGTTTTTTTGAAAACCTTTCGGATTGTTTTTGATAAATGAACAATGTTTTTATACAAACATGGTGGATATATTGAAAATTATTTATTCCACTTTTTCATATTTATACCAGTCCTGAAGTTGTTTCTTTATAAATTGTTTTTGAGCGTTACTTTTATTTGTTGTTTTGCTATTGGTTGCTATTTGTATATACATAGTCACAATTGTTATGATTATATTACAACTTTGTTAATCATTATATAGTTTTATCTTAAAAAGTATATGAAAATAATTGCAGATTTTTATAAAAAATAAATAAAAATCTTTGGTTTTCATTAGCTGATTAGTTGGGGAGGTCCTTGTCTTTCATTAATGTTTTCTTCGAAAATCCCAATAGGCCCCCATTTCTGAAGCTTGAGGGGTAATCGCTTATTTGATAGGGAGTTGTAATGCTTATTGATAGAAACATTTCAATGGTAGAGTGTTGGCCACACTCCAGTTTCTTATAAAGATTGGATTTTTTAGTACTATCGGGTTAGTTCAGGAGACCAAAGTTTATATTTAGAATACAAACTTATTTTTCTGAAATTATCCATTTTTTTAAGATTGAGATCATAAACAAAAACCAGTGATTGATCACACCGAATATCGGTGTGTGAAATTGGCTCGACAAAACAGTGATTGCGGGGTGAGGGCTTATTTTAGGGTGAACATCAAACAAGGTATTAGGGTAATAGAAACAAAATTTTCTTAACAAGCTGACTCTTGAAAGACAATAATATGTAATAATATTTGGTTTTTAGAAATATATATTTTAAAGGGATTCTATTTTTATTTTTTGTGAATTTATGCATGTATTAAACAAAGATTTAATATACTGCTATATATTTAGTCTGTCTGTGATATTTTTGTTGTTACCATAGATGCTAAAACTGATGCTGTATTTAATATTTGACTTAACCTTAATAATATGCTTTTTTGCTCAAAAGGAGAATCTTGGTTATGCTGGATTGATGATATGAATTTTTAAATACTAAAAATCAGGCTTCAAAATGTATCAAGCATTAGGTATTTGCATGTATTTTTTGTAATATTATTGTTGTCTGAAAAGTATTTGACAAATTAATTTGTAAGATTAAACTGGTTTTCTAATTGAAAATATAAATGTAGGTTTATGATGAATGTCTATAAAGGAGAAAAGTTAATGAAGATTTTATATTTTTTTGCTTGTTTGCATGATGTACAAAATACAATATATAAATAGAAATTTGATGCAAATTGGGAAACTCAAGACTTTAAAAATGTGGTCATTTGGCTGACTCTGCCTCTGTTAGAGGCTTTTAATTCATAAACTTGGTTTTTATGCTACCATTGCAAAAGAGGTTTCTAAAATACGCAATAATTGAGTGTTTTTCACATGCTACTACAAAATTTCATGTGATAACAGATACTATAAACAGCTCAAACCACATGGCCCATATTCCTCATTGATGCATCAAAAAGAATTAGACACTGTAATTTTTTTAAATGTAAGTTCAATGTTACTGATAACAAGCTTGATTTTCTCAGGGACTTACCATGATGTGCCTACACACCATTTTTACCTTTGTGGTGGAAACAAATTTTGTGAACAGATTATGTGTGAGATTACTTTTGAAAGTTTGGACAAGTATGCTTTGTTTTATCTTTCTTGCTATCTTTTGTTAATATGCAAACACACTGAAGGTTGATTCCTTTTTTTTCCTTGTTTGACCAACAAGTAAACTTAATGAAACACCTCAGAACATCTCTTAGCTTTATTGAATTTTTGTTGCAAAAATCTTCTTGGAAACATCAAATTTAACTGCATGTCAATATATTTTTTGAGGTAGTTTTTTATGAAAATTATGGTTTAAAGCATAAAGTACTCAGAATATTATCAAAGACTCATGGAAAATGAAAAGCAAAGATATCAGTAAAGACTTGAAGTAAAGACATGAGACTTACGTACTTAAGAAAAACATAGTGATTACTGTGAAACCTGTGTAAGATGATAAACCTGTCTCTTCTTAAAGAGATGGTTATCTTGACAGGTTAGACTTTGTAAGCTCATGCTGCATGTAATTATTTCTCTCTATATATATTTTCTTTGAGCGTTTCATATAGTCAAGTTGTTCTTGAGAATAATTTTTTACATGATACAGTACTTTGATTTTTATAGCAGTGAAATCAAACTTTTTTATTTCTGCAATTATCAAGATCACTGTTGTATTTTCTTTTGCAAGACTATCCTCTACTGTTCAAAAGTTTATATAAAAGCTTTCTTCAATATGACAAATGGAAATGAAAGTTTTATCTTTTTGTCTATGATTCTTTGTGAAAAGGGAAAAAACCATAAAAACAGAAAATGTGTAAAATTCGATTATTATGGAGTCACTCAAAAATTCTAAGTAATAGGGGATGTTTCCTCTACGGAATTTGCAAGACAGGAATCAGGAAACAGCTGCCATAGTGGAAGCATATTTCAAATGTATGAAAAATGTTTTGTTTCAAACCGAAACATCAATTGTTTAAAAAGAGTAAGAGAGATTAGAAGTTAAGAGAATGTGGCTGAATGAATTTATACAGAAATTATTTTCTGACAGAAAAAAGAAACTTGGTACACATATACCTGGGATAATTCTGAAGATTATCATTAAATGTTTTGACCCTGTTGGCACAGCAGCAATGAAATACGAATAAATATACCAATATTTAAATCATATTGCGAACAATGTTTCATTCTGACTTACCAGGCTCAATATACGTGGAATCTGTATCAGTGTAATGTTTTTAATGTCTGTATCAGAGTCTTTTTTTTGCTCCAAAATAAAATTGGTTTGCTAATTATTTTTGTAGAAGTAGTATTGATAATCAATCTGTCAGCTGCTTTAGTCCAGTTTTCTCTAATTTGATAAAGTGAAAACCAACTTTTTAATATAGGCTGTCTAGCAAGTTTTAATTTGTTTTTTATTGCATTGCATTCTCTTATCTGCATAATATGTAGCATTTTGTGAATTTTATTATCTGCAAGTTTTCTAAGTACGGTTGTCAACTTGAAGGCTTCTAGCTGTATCTAAACATTAGTTGTTCTAGTTAGATTTTCTTGTACCATGCTCATCCCCTGATAAACTGCTCGTCCCATCTTTATCCCCTGCTCGCCCCATGTTTTTCCCTGATAAACTTTAAATACATTAATATCAAATGGTATCCTGAAAACAGTCGCTTATTAGAATAGCAGTAACATAAACATCTTATAGAATATTTTTAAAATATTTTTTATGGTGTAAGAACTTGCTGCGTGCCAATAATTGTTGTTAATATTGTGTTGGTAATGTGTAAATAGCATGTTGATAAGGTTTTAGTGACTTTCAACTTCATTACAACAAATTATCTTAAATAGTAATGAATTTTGAATCTGAGAATCAATGTCTTGTCTAGTATATTTTTTAAGACCAAATAATTAAGGTCAGGTGTTTGGTTCATTGTCATTGCCATTATTTTTCTGGATAAAGAAAGACCTTTTTCATTGTTCATCAATTTATTTATGAGGCCTGGAAAAGTCGAGTTATAAAATTCGAGTTATAGAATTCGAGTTATGAAAACTTCGAGTTATCGCATCTGAT
>JANSTP010103452.1:0-13189 GCA_025330745.1 Cladonema radiatum | reverse complement strand
TACAAATAGGGCGATTTTAGCCAATCTAGAGGCCTTAATTTTCAAAATTTTTCTTGCCCGTCGGCCCCAACCATGGTTAAACTGATTACTTTCACGCTTTGTTCCAAGTATTTTTTTCAAACGATTGTAGATACAATTAGGCAATCAAAAATGCTTTTCAGGACTGGGGCTGAGAATTAGGATGAGATTCTACTCGCCGTTACGTTGGGTTAACTTTTGAGAAGTAATCTCAAGTACACTTAAAATATAAAACGCAAATCAACCCAAAAAACGTTCATTTAAAAGTTAAAATGATTGTAGATCGTTCTGAAGAACTTGAAAAAATTTTTTCTAAGACAAAATAGAGCATTTACCGGCAATATCCTTCCTTGATAGTAAATATCATAATTGTCTTTAGCAGTTCCTTCATATCTTTCTGCTACGAATCTCTGTTCATATGAAAACTTTTCAATATTTTTTTTCGAAACAGAACCAACAACTGCGTCGATACATAAAATATTTCCACCAACATGACCAAAAGCAACCTGATCTCGAAGTCTCGTCCCAAACCCCTTTGACCGATATTCCTCAGCAACATAATAATAAGAACCATAATAAGTTGAATTTCCCCATGGAATTCGAATTGCTGAAGCTACTACTTTTCCTTCGAATTCGCCTACATAAAACCCAGGGCCTTTCGGAAATATTTCTAGACATATCGGCAGATCATCTTTTGCTAATATGTAGTCCCCAAACCATTGTAGAATGATTTTAGCTTCACATAGTCGCATTGAGCGAACAATATATCCATCATCATATTTCATCCAAGTGGCTATTTCTTCGTCTTCATAGTGTGGCTCTAAAATAATACAATAAATTTGCTTCTCTGATAATTCATCAAGAAATGTCTGTAGCTACACTAATCATTGGAATTTTCATTCCAGTTATCTGTAATAACCTCTGTATACAACAAAATGCTATTTTGTATCGTTTTGGAGATAGTGGAGTGTTTGCAACTTATAAAAAAAGCCTCAATCCACTGCTTTACAGTTCATATCCACATCAAATTTCGATTTGGCTATGACGTCAAGAAAATTATGATGAATTTATGCAAAATGAATCAGAAATACTATGTAGATTCAGAAAAAAGAAAATGTCGGCAACAAAAACAATCTAATATATTTTATTTGCAAAACATTAAAAATTTGGACAATCTTCCTTAAAAAGAAAATTAGGCAAAAAAGATTTTTCAATTAATAATTTCTTTTCGAATTTTTTTGTCGTCTTCTTTTTTCCCGACAAGGTAAATATTCGAGGACTGTTGCTTCCGCCTAGCAAGTGATTTACAATGAAGTAAAATTGGATCAGAAGAATTTTGATAAAGTTTGCTTTGAAAGAAGATATAAAATCTACTCAAACGAATCTAATTATGTATCTTATCTTACCCACAGGCACAGCTTCGACCACCATGATTTATACAATCTTACTGATTTTTTCCTTCAGTGTTATTATCGATTATCTCTCTGGTAGCACTACCTGGAATATAAATTAGATATTTTGTCTGGACTACTAGCGCTTGATAAGAGCTAAAGTACTTTTGCTGGTTGGAGTGACTAAAACAGCAGCGGTATTTAATAATATTTAAGTGGCAGCTAAATAAGTTCTTATTCTCAAGCACTCTTTAGAAAAAAAAATAGTTACTACGGTTATGCTTTCATCTTTTGTATTAATAAATTTATAAAATATTGTTTTTATACATATCAAGCTTTTTCAAGTTTTCTGCAACTGTAAATCTTGTAACGATGTGTCGATTTTTGTGTTACATAAGACAAAAAAATTTTATGAAAAGAATTTGAATAAAGTAAATATAAATTTGAGACTCATATCATATCGTGTCTTCAAACGCTAAAACAATGTGATACACGTTTTTTTTTATAAGAAACCAAGCACCAGACTTAGTTCCAAAGGTTTCTTAGCTATTGTCTAAATTTGCTTCCGGGAGTTTCTTTTGAAGTTTCTTAGCTTTTAATGAATAAAAGTTGGTTAATCGAAGGAACAGCAAGTTGGTCATTTATTGATTGTGTTTACTGGAGGATTTGTAAGCTGCAAATAAAAAAGATTAAAAGGGTGGCGTAAATAGGGTGCTCAGTAAGTTTGCCACAAAGAAAGTTTTTAAGTTGGTATTTTTGCCACCGGAAATTTTGCCACTCTAGTCAAATGCAACATTTTTGAATTTTAACTCCATAGTATTTTTAGATCTGATAAATAATTTTTGTAATTGTTAGCTCTTATTAATAGCTAATTTTCAAAGGCATGAGAGGCATAAGTCGCAGAGTGGCAGAGATATAATTGTAAGTAAGGGGTGACAGACCTTTAACGAAAAAGCCTTTAACCTATTCAGCCTGGGGAAGTGGGTAAATATTACCCCGTCTCTCCAATCGAAAAAATGGATAAAAAATGACGCAAGCCGAAGGCCCACAGAAAATTATACGCAACGAAAGTTTTGTTCTACACATTTCACAGGAGTCACAATGGGAAGTTTGTCGCCGCTGATTAGGCGATTATTAGGATCGAAAATTTTGTAAATTTGAAAAAAATTTTTGAAAGGACTTTTTGGTAATAATTCTTAATTGCCATATTGATTCAACTACATTTACCAAATTCATCTAGAAAATCCGATTCTGGTGAAATTAGAGCTCGATTTCTCGATTTTTAGTTTTTTTGATTTGGTTTCTGAAGTCACTCGTCAAGCTGGTGATATCAGCACTTTGAAAACCCCTAATGTCTTTGCACTTCTCTAAAACAAAAAAGGCTACCTTACACAGTCCTAACAAGTTTCATGATTCTATGTTAGGTTTTAGAAAATGTAGATAGGTGGGGGTAAGTTTCATTCCACCACTCTCCACGCCCTACTAATGTCCAGCCAATGATTTTAAATACGGCTCTCTAGATCTCTAAGCTCTCTATTATCCGCGGATTTGATAAGTAAGGCAAAAGTGGCAAAAAATTCGCGCATACTCACAGTTGAATTTTTGCCACTTTTGAACTTCCCGCCACTTTAAAAATTTGCCTCACTTTCGCTTTGAAAGCTGGAAATCTAGAGAGCCGTATATAAAATAATTGTGTCCATCAAAAATCCCACTCTCAATAGGTTAAGTCGTTTCTTTAGCAAATAAGTAAGTATGACTAATATTTGAGCATTTTATTGTTTTTTTTTTCTACCTACATTCTAAAAAGTAAGATGGTGGCAAAATTACCGGTGGCAAAATAGGTTAGTGGCAAGATTACTTGTGGCAAAATTACGGTGGCAGATGTTCCGGTGGCAAAACTTCCAGTGGCAAACTTTCCGCAATTCCGTAAATAGCGCTTTATTTATCCTATATCGCCACCCTCAAAGTACTTCAACTGTGAATATCAGCAAAAAAGTTTCTTAACAGAAATTTGCCACATTTTCCTAGTTTCAAAAGTTTCTAAATTTTTGGCATGTCCAGTACTATGTTTCTTATAAACTGGTTTCTTATGAAAAAAACGTGTATGGAACGTGTTTCTGAAACGTTTCTAACCAGTCCACAATAATTGATAATCTTGTCAATTATTTGAATATCAACATTCATACTTTCATAAATCTAACGTTCATAAATTTTATTTATGGGCAATTATATTCCAACTCCAATTTCCAAAAACTGATAAAAGAAAGCTCAACTAGACGATCTAATATTAAATAGGTTTATACATTCTCACTGGTAATTTACACCATTAGAACATCCACGCCTCAATGGCTCAGTCAGACCCTACTCAGTGAAATGACCTGTTACATGGCATACTTGACTAACTTGGATTTATGAAAGTTAGTCAAGTACGCCATGACCTGTTAGGATTAAATTTCAAACTTGTGAGCCCAATGAGTTTTTCTGAGTTGCTAAAATTAACGCAGGTACGCAACCTGATGAAACTTGACCAAAGGTTTACTCGTATTTGCTTTTCTTTCCGAATAAACTAACCCAGCCGGGCTAATAAAAACGCAGTTTTTTGCAGTCCAGTCAAAGTGTTTAGAATGAATCTCATCCCCGTGAGTTTTGATCATCTACCAAACCACTAAAGCAGTAGTGTAGTAGACTATAAACTTACATTAATAAACTTGTTCCAGTTGTTTCTTCATAATTTCATTCTCCTGCTTATTCTTGCCACTCTTGTCCTCAGGTTCTTGTAATTTTAAGTATGAAGAAATTTTTTGACCTATTTAAGTATCTTATCTGGAACTTCAAAACAGGTAATAATCCACATTATCAAAGAGCGGAACTTTTGTCTATTTACATTTCCATTTACCTCTTCAAGGTTTATTTATTTAAGTTGCTTTATATTGACAAAAATTTAAGTCAAATGTCAATTGATATTTATGGATTTTATGTATATGGAATTTTGGTTTGTTATTTTTGGTTGACTGATTTGTAAAATTGTGTTTCAAGTAATATGCGATTGAAATAATCTTGCAAAACTGAAACTTTTCCCTTTTTATAGGTAACTACATAAACAAAATTATATAACATGCCCTTTTTAAGTAACAAAATTGCAAAAGGGCAGATTTAGTGAATCCTTATTGTAGCCGCCCTAAAGGGCTTCAAAAACCGAAAAGGAAAGAGCTGGCTGGAACCAACAACCAAAGGTTCAGGGCTTATGTAGAGAAGTTGCGCCACAAATTTATGATCTTAAATTAATGTATGACATAATTTGGGCAAAATGCCTAGTGAGATTTAAGAATAAATACAAAAATAAAAATAAAAGTAAAAGTAAATAAATAAAAATAAAAACACACACACACACAAATAAACATTGGCTACATAAAATCCATGCCATCATCATTATCTGGACCAATATATAATAGAAATTATGAACATTTGGTTGCGTCATCGAAGCTTACTGATGTTAAAATTCATAAAAGTAAAATCATTTGAAGCCTGAATGAAAGCATGAATCATATCCAAAAAGTTTTCAGTTAACCCTATTCCTCCCAGGGGGGGGGGGGCGGATTCCGCCACAAAGCCCTATTTTCGTTTGTAACGGAAAGACTACTAATGGAGATATGACGAAACTTTATGGCTTTGAACAAAATTTAGTTACGAACATTTTGATGCAAAAACTTTTTGGTGACAACGCCCACAACTGCCATGGCAACAACCCTTTTCAGCCATGACATGCCCGATTTTGGCCCATTTTCGGAAAAAATCGGATTTCCGTGACTATTTTCCGGAAACCCGGAACATATGTCAAAGCCCTTCTAATTTGAAGAGGTTTGGTGAAAACTGCATCAAAAAGGCTTTTGTGGTTCCAGAGAACCAGTCCATCAAAGTTTGGCCAAAGTTTGGCCACTTTTTCCCTATTTTTTGACACGTCCGTCGATAAAATGATGACGTCATCATTTCACAATGACGTCACAACACCAAATATGGTTCACTGTGCTGACAATGAGTTATACTAACAATGTACAGAGTTTAAAATCAATAGCCTTTGTAGTTTTTGAGTTCTTAGAGGGGGTGGGGCAGAATCCGCCCACCCCCCGGGTTATTTGATCCCCAAAAAGCCCGGGAGGAATCGGTTTAAAGCATCATTCAGTCTAATATTTTTGAATAAAACAGTCCTTATTATAATAGTCACACAATATGAGGAGGATCAAGTTAATGAAACTAAGCATTTGATGCCAAATCTTACCAATCGATAAGACATTTTTGCAGCAATCGATGTTAAAAAATTAAGGCAGTTTCTGCGATTTAACACGATTCAAAGATCTGAAGGGTTGCAGTTAGCTAACTTATTTTGCATAATTAATCAAGTAACATGTGCGATAGATAAAATATTTACAAAAATAAGTGACCAAATACTTTCTGTCTACCAAAATTTAACAAAGAAACGTACCACTTTTCAGGGCTACATTGCATTATGACTTGCTTACCTTTCTTTCAATCATTTTGTTGTTGAAGAATTAGCGCTAAAGATCTTAAAAAAGTGTTAAATAAATCTTAAATTTTAAGTCGCCACACATTACTCATCCTTTGAAATGTTACATTATGGAGTTCTACGCCACTTTGAAGCCTGCTTCCCTGCCCAGTGGGCACAAGACGTCTTTTGGACGTCCAATAGTCGTACAAAACTCGTCGGTCCGTCCCCGTACCAATATACGACGTTTCTTGGACGTACAAAAATGGACCGTCTGGAAAAAACAACAAAGTACGTCTCTTAGACGTCTTTTTAAGACGCGATAACCGGTTGCCGGTTTCCTAGCCTAATTCTTTAGTTTATGTTGCAGAATCTAAACGGGTATAGTACTAGATTAAAAATTTCTATTCTCCGATCCGAGAAAGTGTCATGACGAAAGACTAGCCAATCGGCTTGCGAGAATAATCACGTGACTTTGCACTACCATCAACATTCTCTCGTTAGCTGGGGTGAAAGTGGTGGATCACATACCTGTCTTCTTGTCCTTGGATGAGGGAATTGATTACTATATACTATCAAAAAATTATATAGCCACCTTCAGAGAACCTTGGTTCTGTTCACAGAAGTTGCATATATGCTGATTTAAAAAGTTTCTCCAAGAAAATTAAAATTTTCTTTCGTTGGCTTTTCTGACGAGTGTCTTTCAGGCTTTTTTCTAAGCTATAGGGCTCAATACTTTGGAAAAGTGGATGAAATAGTGGCAAGTAGGTTGGAAATAATTTCAGTTAAATTTTTTTAAGTTGATTGGAATCAGAAATGTGTATTTTCTTTGTTTTCTTTCATTTTCCCCATCTTCGCTACTGAAATCTTCCTGTGTTTTCACCCCAATGTTTTGCTCTGTCCTACCACGTCCGAAAAAACTCGGATCGGACAATAAAAACAAATAAAAATGTTTTGTATAACTCAGTTTGAAGTTGCCATGTCTTGAAAAATTAATTAAAAGTGTACTTTTAAGAAAATTTAATGGATAATAAGGTTTTCAATATTATCTGCTAATATTTTTTTATTCATAGTTACCCCCGGCTTTTTTTTTAGAAAATATTGTGTTTCGAGAAAAGCGCCAACATCGCTATTTATTATTCTTTTTCTTGGAGAACCAGCATGAGGAAGTCTTCGGCTGTTAACGGAGGGAGAGGTCTTTGAATGCATCCACTAAGTGCATGCAAGGTAAGGACAGAGACTTTGTGTCGAATGTTAGATGCCTAGCTACTTCAGTCTGTCAGTACTTCTGGTTTTTAGGTAAGGTGCAGAATAGCGTCCAAATATTTTCTGTTTACCCTTATAGTCTTTCTTAGTATTTATCTTTTTTGTACAGTATTACAGCTACAGTTTTCCAAGCCAGCTATTCATGAGCTATTCAGTATTCATGCCCTGAGCTGATGGCTTATGAGAGTTATAACTAGCTACCTACACATCCAGTACATTTCCTTCTTCAACTGAAGGTACTCCATTGTCTGGTTTTGTTTCAGCTATCATGTTTCCTTTTTCGCTTGCTTTTTTTGTATTTACTTTCACTCTAGCTAGGGAGAATTGCATTGCATGTTGGATGTATATAATACTCAAATCTCATCTCTGTTCCAGTACGATAAATTCCAAACTGGGCTGGGCTGCTGCACAGTTGTTTCAAGTGGACATTTGCTAGAAATTACCGTGAATTTTAAGAGTTACTTTCACTATTAAAACCATTTCCAAAATTTAAAAAGTGTATAGTTACTGACGTATTTGACTTTTGTTAGCAGTCTACTTCTAGTTACCATTTTTTACCCTAAGGCCTATTTTGGACCCAAAACCCCAAAATTTTATCTTTAGATTGGAGTTCAACTGACTTTTTTTAAAAATAAATAACTTATTGTTGTTTTAATGAAGCAGGGGGTTTATTGAAATGTTAAAAAAACAATATTCTAAATTAATTATGATATTTTGTAAATTTTGGGCCATTTCGGGCCCAAATTTTGCCCCAAATTTATAAAAATTGTGATCCTTAGTGAAAGCAAAACCTGAAAACTGAACCATTTCAGATGGATAAAAAGAAAACTTAAGTTAACTATATTCTTCGATCCAGGCTATTCCGGACGCAGGTGAAAGCCGAGATGAAATATTGACGAAATATAAGGGGGCTGGCGCTATTAGGAAGTGAGCTAAAAAAACTTTCAATTATAAACCAAAGTACATATTTCAATAAAACCTCTTTATAAAAGTGATACACTGTTTACATTTTTATTTTTAATCATTTTTTTACAACAGAAGTGTGTATCTTCACAAAAAATGTGATTTTTATAGTTCTGCGGGAGAGGGTAGTTGTCGAAATGATCTAATTTCTTAAAAGTCCTTTCAAAAAGCTTTGATTTCTCTTTCTCAGGAACAAAAACAATGTTTCGAGATTATGTTTTTGTGGTTGCTATAAATATATTTTTAAAATCTAGCTTGCAAAAAGCTAATATCGAGGAGGCTTGCTTTCGTCAGCAATTTCACGGAAATTATGAGTGCTGATTGGTTGTTTTTTCACGATGACATCAGCCCAGATCAAAGAATATAGGTTTTTTTATCATAAGATATTTTGACTAATCGTATCTTTTGTATTCTGCAAAGTATCCACAGGAACCACTCGGAATCAGAATCGGGAAGCCTTAGAGAGCATTCTCTGAAAATTTCATTTACTTTTGTCAAGAAATAAGAGGTCAGCACAAGTATGTCAGTGGGGAAGATGTATATGCTCAATTTCAATTTCAGTTAAAATGCTGTGAATTGAAATGTCCACTAAGAACGATTTGAAACAGCTGTGGCTGTCTAGTGTGCTCCTAGCTCCTCTTTCACATTCCCATAGGAGGGTCATTTGCAATAAAATTGACAAAATCATGGTTTTGGTGTTAGAAATTTGATGTTTTTACTATTTATTTTTGAATTTTTATAGTTTTAAGGCGTTCTAAAAGGCTGCAAAAATTGAGACTTGTATCTCAAGTATTATTTGAGAAAATCTGTAATATGTAGGATAATTTGCGTAACATACAGGACGGTTTTAACTGTCATTGTTTTATGTCACTTTTTTTATCATTGTTAGTAAATATGTTTTTTACTTTACTATAAAAGTTCTCCAGACACAGGGCTTCCCAAAACATTTTTATTTTTTCCAAAACAGGCTGCTGTTTCTGTTGCATTGCCAAATGTCAGTTTGGTCAGAGTTTTCTGTCCCGTATGTTTCAGCATTTTTGGTCTGAGTACCAACAGCTCATATTTTTGCAGATGTTCAAAGATATGTCTTAGCATTTTACTGGGTTCTAAAAACCTTTGCATTACTTTAAGGAAATAAAACTTTGTATTACATTTTTCCCTGATAATACACTTTATAAGCTCTCTCTATTCTTTCATACAGTATTATGTAACATTTGATTCAAGAAAATAAAACTTTCAAAACGTATGTTTACTATATTTATCTTCCAGGATTCTGGCAAGGTGTTGTTGTAAGCTCTATAGACATTGAATCAAGTTAATTTTGAATATTTTTAAATTTATTGATGTTAATTGAAAAATGTAACGTCCAGGACAATTGTCGGTTGCAATTCATTTTCATTAATTTCATTTCATTTTTCTAAAAACTTCATTTTTTATCCTGCATTAACTTTAAATTGTATTCATTGATATTAATTTCATACTATAAAATATTTCATTTAACAATTTTTATTCTTCACAATTTGTTTTTTGTCTTTGATACAAATGGATACGTTTCCATCCAGTTCTAAATATGTCTTTTATTAATTAAAAATTAGTGCTGATAAAGTTTTGATCTATACGACTACTAAAGAGCATCATTCTCTTAGCAATCAACTATTTTGTAGAAATTGTAACGTACAGGACAAATCTGGTGATTTGATTCTCCGTTGAACTTCCACTTAGATGAGCTACATGCTTTGCATAACCACTTTTTTGAGTGCAAAGGCTTTGGTTAGGTCTGCTCTTGGAATATTAGAAATGTTTTGACCTATATATCAAGATTATTTAAATTATGCAATATATCAGTTGATAAATTTGTTATTAGTGTTTATAATTTCAGACTATTTTTTGAAATGTTGATGGCAAAACTTTAGTAAAGGCCATAAAAACACATTCCTACCATTGACCCCTTCGATTGAATAGCCCGCTAACAAAAATCTGCATTTATTTAAATGTGTTCGAATTTTATGACTAGAAAATGTTATGTAACATATGGGACAAATATTTATCACTTTAGTAACTTAAAAAGCCTGGTATTTAAAAAGTAAGCTCAAACTTGTTTGGAAATTTTGGTTTCAGTACCCTTAGTTATTGTTATATGTAGAAAAAATAATTCCAGCTATTTTTTTGAATAACTTTTTTTTAACAAAAAATTATTTTTTTCTTGACAATTTTATTGCCAATGATCCAGATGACTTTTAGTTGAATATCTTAAGACTACAATTTAAGTTTGAGATTTTAAGATTTTCCAGGGTGGTATCTAGAGTGAGACAAAATAAATGAATATCTAGGGCTGTGTCTAAAACTGTGTTTGCATCTTTATATAAAAGAAGTATGGACCATATCAAGAAACAAGGAACTGTGTCATGAATATTAGAAGGTGTCTTACATTGAAGGGATCAACAAAATATTTAAGAACAATAGTATGCTTCCACTCTTCCTAAGGTTCTGTCATTGCACCATCTGACAAAAGATTTTCTTTTAGTTGCAGTATGGACCGACAGCCTACAACTGACTGACTGATGTGTCTCAGACTTTTACTACCTCAAATATTTCTTCATCTTAAAGACGAGTCGAGGAAGCAGAAACAAGTGTCAACTTTAGAATTCAAAGATGGTTGAGAGTGAAGAAACATGAGATCAATATATGGCTATGGTGGTTCTTCATTCCAAGAAATCGCAATTAAATGTCGTGTGCAGGTAATTTGTTGTATGATATGTATTTTCTTTTATAGCAGCAATATTTTTTTCAATGATATTTTCTTTTCTCCTAATTTTTGGAAACTAGTTGTTTCATGCCAGCATATTTACTGTTAAAAAGATCTTCTTTTTGTTGTACCTTCTGGTTCATATTTTTTTAAAATCAGGTCAGGGCTTTAATTTTTTTTTTCCTTGTGTATGTTCCATTACGTGAACTGACTATAATTCAGATCCATAGGTTTTGACTAGCATTAAACCGGATATTTCCTATTCCCTTAAAGGATGAATGGTATGAAAGAATGTTTATCAGAAGGGAATTATTATTGGAGATCCTTGAAGATCCCAGGTGAATACAACTTATGTTGATATGAAAGAGCTAATTAGAAAATCATGAACTCTGCTTTTTATTTCATCTCAATCGAACTTTTCATCCTCTGGTTATTCGAGTTTGAAGATTTGTTCTTAAGGGAATTTCCCCAAAAGTGCCAAAAATTTGTGATGAAATGACAATTTTTAGACCACTTTTTATTTCATCTCAATCTGATGTTTTGTTGCCAAGATAATTGAGCTTGAAGATTTGTAACTTAAAGAATTTCCCTAAAAATTGCGATATCATCTAGTGTATAGAAAAAATACCCCAATCTTGAATGCAAAAATATCTCAGCTACAATAGTGATTTATAAAATAAGATTGTTCACATAGATAGTAACAAAATTTTTGTAATTGTGCTTTAAGTTGCTAGCCCCCAGGCCTCTTTTGAAAATCATATCAGCCTCAATTTTGAACTTCGGAATTTATGAATTTTCATCAATAAGTACTTCCTGTGTGCAGATATTCCCTCATGAAATTGTATGTAAACCTGAGATATTTAAGATGATAGATATTTTATACACTAGAAGACATCACAAATATTAGCGCATTTAGGAAATTCTCTCAGCATCAAATCATTGAACATACAATCAGAGGCCGGGTTGAGGCAAAATAGAAGTTAGAATTCATCATTTTTTTATTCTCTTTCATACGGGGTCAACCTGTATTTTCACCTCAGAATCTCCCTAAAATGCCTTTTTGATATCTTTAACAGGATTTGAGTACATTTTGATGATGAAACTACACTACCCAAAGTTTAAGAATAGCAGTAACAAATTGTGGAGAAATTGTCAGAAGTAATCTGGATATGAATTCAGTATTGCTAAAACAGCCTGGTCAAGGATTTTAACGAAGGAGAAAAGAAGTTTGGAAAAATGCACGTTTTTAAAAGGTAAGGCAAATGCTCATTGGTTATTGTTGTATTCAGATATAGGAAACGTCAAGGCGTTCTGCGGAAGAGAAAAACAAACTTTGTAAAATAAATTTCTAAATATTTGTGAAAATATTTGGGATATATTTTTAGAAAATTTGTGGATGAAATTTGTAAGCTAATGGTTTTTCAATTTTTTGTGGATTTTATTTTTATGGATATGGGTGAAATTGAAATTATAACCCGTAAAACTATTAATGAATTCCCTCCAAAATCTTGTCCATCATTGTATGGTTTCAACAACTTGTCAGTTTTCAAATCTAACCATCCTAAATTTATTTTGAGTTTTTTGCTACATTTTTGGTATTTCAGTTTTTTGGCTCTTTTAAAGAGCTAAAAAAATATTAAGAATACTGGTTTTTATTTCAACTCAATCCGACGTCCAAATCAAAAGTTGTTGTTATTTCACGGTTTGACATAGCGAAAAAGGGAAATTCCCTGATTTTTATTCTTCAACTTAGGATGCCACCAAGTGCCTTGGGAAATATTTCAAATATTTAGTTCATTTTAATTTCTGAAATGTTTTGTGAACAAAACTTTTCTCAAAGGATCTATACTTTAAAAATATTAGATTTCTGTCTCAAAAATCAATTTTGGTTCACTAGACTCCGTCCCTTTCAGTTTTTTGGCCCTGCGCCCAAAATGCATAAGCAAAATGTTTTTGAGTAGATGAAAATGGTTTTGGAGAAATTGGATTGCAATATAATACAAAAAAACCAAAGACGAAGAAAAAAATATTTTTGCAATCCTCAAAAATCGAGAATGTCTGATTTTGGTAAAAAAAGGGCCTGGGTCTAGGTCCCACAAAATGTTTTTCAGAAATTTTTATGAAAATGAGTCTTTTCAATGGAATACTACAAATGTGCACAATTTTATAATAAAAAGGTAATTAATTTTCTAGTTACAAGAATTTTACATTTATCAAAAACTTTGAAGGCTTTTGATGACATCATAAATTTAGTGATGAGTCGTAAAATTTTAGCAATTTTCAAAATCTACTAAGAATTCTTCA
>JANSTP010103341.1:0-13195 GCA_025330745.1 Cladonema radiatum | reverse complement strand
TTTTATGTTTACACAACTGTTATTAGTGATGCTAATAACTACAAAAATGTAAACCAATTCAAAAAGAATTAACCTTGGCACAACCAGTAATTAAGAAAAAAAAAAAAAAAAAAAAACTTAAAGATTTGACAATATCAGTAAAAATGTGTGATTTAGTTTCGACTCCTTGTCCGAGACTAATCACATATTAAGTAAGGCGGAGTCACCCATTAATGGGTCTACAGTCATCAGTGGGAAACTTACTGGACTTCGACGTCTTAAGAAAACAGGTATCACTGATTATCTAAGTTACAGTGGCTTCCACATTTGAGGAAGACCTGAACAAAAACAGCTTCAGGGTCAATATATATAATTATATATTTTACTATTGTATCTATGTATATTTGTATATTTGCTTTCCATCATATTTCAGAAGCATCCAACGGAGGCATTCTAGAAAAAAGCTGTTCTTATTTCTAGCTGGCTAAAAAGATATTAATGCATTTTTGATCATCGAAGTGTACAAGAATGGCTCTACTTTTACAGCTAAAGCAAGAAAATACAAAAATTTTCTCTATCTAGAGCCATTCTTATATCTAGGTGAACATTCTCGCAACTTTTATCCCATGTAAAAGCTGTTCTTTTTTCTAGCTGAGCATGGTTTCTAAAAGTTTCCGTCTTAAGAGCCGTTATTAGTTCTAGCTGAGGTTAAGATGTCTTTATTTTGCATCAGTTTTCTTTTCCAAGAACGGTTCTCGTTCCACAGCTATAAATCTCTGTTGAACGGCTGTTTGCACGCACGGCTAAATTGAATGCTTTTGATATTTTCATTTACGTCCACTGATATAAAAGATTCAAGACAATATCTTTAAAAACTTTAAAAAGGACAAAAAGAAAGGGCCTTAAGAAGGCTTGCAGCTATATCACAAAACCCTTTTTAACGCCACGTTCCTTTAATATTAAATTAATAAATAATTTTAATTATATTTAAGCTCTAAATAATTTTTTCACGTAATTGTTCATCCTTATTACTTATTCTTAAAAATATCTGAAGATATTTTAAATGAACAAAAGTATTTTTTTGGCCTTGTTTTTGAAAACATTTTTAGTGTAATTTCATTTCATATCCAAAGAAAGGATATTGCTTCTTATTTCCAATAAGTGATGAATTTCTCTAAATTGAATGATGTAGAATTCTTTATATTCTAAAATATAAACAAATGATACTAAACATTGTAGCAATTATGTTATATATGCCTTGTTTAGTTGGCCTGAAATGTAATTATTCTTTATTATGGTTTTATTTTATGCTGTTTGCTTTGTAGCTAACTATTCTTCCCGTTTGTTGTGCATGCTTTTCCAAATAAATAAATGCTATTACAGTGAAACCTGCATAAGACGACCGCCCTGTGGACCATAAAAAAGTGGTCTTTTTAGGCACGTGGTCTTCTTATACAGGCTGAAAAATTGGGAAATTGCCATTTTGAGACCAAGAACTAATGGTCTTTATAGACAGGTGGTCTTCTTGTAGAGGTGGTTGTTTTAGCAGGTTTCACTGTATATTCATTATTATCATTATTATTATTTACTGTTATTATTATTTACGTTTGATATTTTGGTCCAAAAATACTTCAAACGTTACTCCAAAGTAAAATCTTCGGTGATTAATTTCACTATTCATGATCCAAGGAACTAAGCTAAACATAAATGATTATTCAAAAGAAGGAAAAGAGCCACCCAGAAGGCTTTTTCAGTGCGATATTTCGATGAAATATTTTGCATATTTAGAAAAAAAGAAAACTAGAGCTGCTTTGCAGGTCAACTCTCACGAAAGATTTCCTTACAAAGCTTTTAAATCTAAAGAAAACCTCTTCATGTCATATTTAGTTTATGTTGAACACATAATAAAACTGACATCTTAAATCTTATAAGTTCAAATAAAAACTATACTGTATAATGAAAAATATGAATATTTGGTTGTGTCAACAGAGCTTACTGATATTAACCATTGAATAAAAGTAACATCATTTGAAGCCTGAATGAAATCATGAAACATGTGACATTTTTTAGCACAAGCATCATTATCTAGTCCAAGCCAAAAATTGTGTTAATTAAAATAGTCAAATGAGAAGTATGTATATAAAGAGAATCATATTAATTCAGTGGCCTGATGAGGCTCTGGACAGTAGGTAACCTGGTGTATATTTGGGCCCAATTTCGGCAGTCCGGTCCTTTTTTTTGAAAAAACGTCCAGCCCTGTCAAAAATTGGAAATTTCAGGCGACCCGGCAAAAATGAGCCTAAAAATTACTCGGGCCCACCAAAAAAAAATCTCAGTTTTACCCAGAAAATTTACCAGAAAATTTCCCAGTTTTTGACAGCCCGGTCAACGTTCTTACAGAGTTTTTTTGGTCACCTCAGCGGGCCACTGAGACGCGTGTTTTTATGAATTGATTTCAACAAGACTGAAAGAGGTCTGAAGCGTAGTGGCCACCTTATTTTGCACAATCAATAAAATAACATGCGCAATGGATAAAGTGTTTACAAAACCAAGTTTCTTCCTAAATTTAACAAATGTACCACTTTTCAGGGCAACGACATATAAAAAAATTTGAGATCTTTATACGCTTCAACAGGTTTCAAAGGTCTGAAGTGTTTTGGAACATTATTTGCAAAATAACCTGTGCAAAAGATAGAATATTTACAATACTAAGTCACCAAGTACTTTTTTTCTTCCAAAATTTAACAAACATAGCACTTTTCCAGGGCTACGTCGCATTAAGACCTGTTTCCTTTTTGTTGGATAACTTTGATGTTGAAAAATTAGTGCAACAAATCTTAAAAACAAATCAAATAAATCTCAAACATTAGATTACTAGGTTTAATTAAATTATCAAACTAAATTTTGCCAGCAAGTATCTATGACAGATAAAATAATTACCAAATTAAGACTCCACATATTAGTTATCATTCAACATTTAATGAATGAAACAAAATTGAGTTCTACATCATTATAAAACAGCAAAAGACAATTCTTTTAACTTCGTTCAAAAAATTGGTGCGATAGAATAAATCTGGGGAATGGTTTGCCATTTTACAGTGTCATTTATTGACTTTTTTTAGCTCATTATGAAAATCAGCTAATAAATAACCAAGAGGAAATGAGTTTAAGATTTTGTTGTGACTGTAAACCATGAAAAAAATGAGGATGTAGCTAGTATAGCTAGGTAAGGTACCTAGCTTTTTCAAAGCTGTATCTGTCTATAAACATTGCTGAAGAAGGAATTTTTTAAAGCTTTATTTGATTAGAAACAAACTAACAAAACCAAAATTATCTTATATTGAATCTTTCTAGTTAGGTAACTAAGAACCTAAATTCTTTCAACACTCCAACTTACCCTTCAGTTTTACAACTCTGCAAAACTGCTGCTGCACCAACCTCTTTTACCTGATAAAACAGAGAACAAATTTAATAAATCTTTAAATACATTAGTTAGTTACTTCACCATCTTTAAAAGCTAATACAGTGGAATTGAAATTGTTAAGAACTCCATAACTTTGATCTTCCATACGAGGAATATCTCCTCCTTTGGTCTTCTTTACCATGTAAATATTTAAAAAGAATATATTTCATTTCATTTCAGAACTCTGCTGAAAGTTCCTTCCACTCCGAGGTAAGGTTCACTTCCACCACAACTTTCGTTGCGAGATTTGAAACTTTCGTTTACAAAACCATATCGGATTTTGGATTTTCCAAAACTGGGGTTACATAACGAAAAAACAAACTGACAAAAAATATATTGGAATCCGAACTTTAAGATTGGTAGAAAGATTTTTGACGACGGCAAAAACAAACTCTCACTTTCGTGAGAGAAAAAACGTTTTTGCTGATTAATTTTGTCATTTGGGTTTTATTTTATGGAAAATGTTCTTACTTTTGTTAACTCTTTAGGAAGTTGTTGCAAAATTTGATGAAAATACGCAAATTTTCAAAAATATTTATTAATTTTTTTCAAGCTAGTAAGCCTCTCATGAAAATCAAATTTTGGCTCATATATATTGATGATGTTTATAAATAAACAAAATATTCGAAAAAGTTATGAGCTTCAGCCGAAATATGAGCTAAGATTTACATAGTATAAGGCCTTCTGGAAGGCTTTTTTCTTGTCCTTCTTCATTTTGAAAGCAGCAGAGGTTAAATTAGATTTGAAATCAAAAATCAGTGTTTTTTGTTTGGCACAATATGCTAAATCAGGATTTTGTTATAAATGCTTGAGGATATTGCTGTCCTAAATCTATCAAATAGCTTTCTATCATCACCATATATGGTTTCACTAACAATTTGAGAACATCAAATTTATTCGGAAAAGATGCTTATTCGAAAGTGAAATCCTACGTTTTTTAAAAACGGGGATCATGTCATATTAAAGTATAAAATTGTTGTTAAAAAACAAACAAAAGTTTTTAAACCAAATAAATTATGTCCCAAAAACAGAATTAGGTTATAGAAGAAGGGTTTGGTCAAGATAACAAAGCCCAAAAATATCCTCAAAGATAACTTTTTATTACTTTATTTTGACGTTCTCGATCTTAACAGTAACATTCTCTCACTCCTAACCCCGAGCTCCAAACCTCAAACTTAACGCTCTAGGTCCTAAGCTCTGGGGTCTAGGTTTTTTAATAGTCTTTGTCGAATTTGTTCAAACTGAATACATCTTCAGTAAATTTGCATACTGGTTCTGATGTCTGCTCGTTCATAGTACAGTAGACATCCGCTATTTCGAATGCTGCATCATTCGAACTTTCGCTATTTGGAACCAATTTCCCAGTCCCTTGAACTCAGGGACTTGTCCCTAGGGTATAAAAGACACAAGAAAGCATTTAATAATATTTGAAATACATCACAGGATTTTGTGGATCAAGTTGTTTTTTTATTAAGACTGTTTGCCATGATTTTTGTTTCAGTCCCTTAACAAGTAGAAACGTCCAGTGCAAGCTCAATGATAGATGGACCAGGAGTGTCAAATCCATTTCTAAAGTTGGAAGGAGGAGAGGTCAATTGGCATTTTGGATAAAAACGAAAAAAGAATTTCTTGACGAAAATGGAGGACTTGTGTCCCACCACACTCCCCAGTTTTGATGGGTCTGTGGACTGTCTATTTGTAAATATTAGCAGCTAAGATCAAAAACAATTTGGGGGAAAAGGGGAAAAACTTAAACTGTGAAATACGTTTTCAATAATGTTGTTACTCTGAAAAATGTAGTTACTTCAGTGCTTACTTTTCAATGCCATCGAGTTTATTTTTCAAACGTATTACGTGCCTGAAGCCAAAAACGACAAGTTTAAGTCACATCTTAACTTCCATACACGTTTGTTAAAAACCGACTTAAGAACTAGACATGCGAAAAATTAAGAAATGTTTGGAACTAGGAAAATATTGCAAATTTTAATCAGGAAACTTTGTTGCACAAGTCCATTATTTAAATAAGTGGAAGGAAGTTGCCGATACTAGTGAATAAATAACACTTTTTCAACAATACTAATACATTTTTATTTAGACAGTACAAGTTCTTTAGTAAAAATAACCGATATGTATGACCAGCAAAGTTTTTTTTGATGTGCAAAAGTTAACTCATCAAATCCAATAAGTATCTTTCTAAGAAAATTTTGAGACCAAATTTACAGAATGGTTAAGAAACATTTTCCAGAAAATTTCAAATGTAATGTTTGTTCTATTAAAGCCTATTCTATTGTAATCTTAATTTTCTGTTAAAAAATTGGGAAAAATACGAATGTTCTTCTTTGGTGACTTCATTTCTCCTTTTTTCTTTTCTTCTCCTTGTATTTAGCCTTTCTTTCTTTACTTCCTTGTTCGTGTACTGATGCTTTCTACTCAAATTTTGTTGACCGAAAATATTGCAAAAATCTGCCCGAAAATATAAATTTTAGATAAAACTAGGGGAGCTGCAGCCCCCCCCCCTCCAGCCCTCCCGTCCCGTTCGCATAGGATTTTTATAGGCTCTGGGCTCCAGACTTCAGACGTTCATCAATTGACTTTTTACCGAAAGCTTATGCCTATTACTTTAGTGTAACCAAGGACAAAATGTAGCTAAGCTGTAATAACTCTCCTTGGTGTAACTTCCAAACTGCAAATATTCTAGAAAAGTGGAATTTATTACATAACCATCACTCGAAACACTCTGTCATAAATTATTCGTAACAGTGGTAACGGATATTAAAAGTGCAATTACAAAACACCCACCATTTTGAAGTATTGAAATAAACATTATTACTTTTAAATAAAAGTAGGAAGCATTCTTTTCCCTTCTTTTTTAAATCTTGCATGGAGAAATATTTTGCATATGACTGTAATAATAGCAAAGGATATTGCAAATGTCATGATTCTCCACAGGCGCCGCATGGTCACAGTCGATTTAATTGCTTTAAAATAAATTTCGGATGGAAACTTATTAAACTCTTGTCAATTATGTGACTATTACAAACCAACGGTCAGCTTAAAACCTTTCCTTCCTCCGATTGCATATAATCCCTGATTAGCATATGAAAGTAGAAAGACCATAAAGATCAATGAAAAGTTGACTTCCAGCTGAAATTTTACCCCCTATACCCGTGTAACGTCTTGTTAGCTCACTGTAGTGTTTTGATTTGAACTAAAGGCTCTTTAGTATTGACCTTTCGAGGCCTGAAGATACCTTAAAGTATCTGACTGGGGGTTTCAATGGGCAAAAGTCCCTAAAGTGGTCTCCGTGAAGGAGCAGTGCTGAGTTTGGGAGATAACCAAGTTATTTCTAATCAACTTTGAAAACAAAAAACTTAAAAGCAAGAAGTATAACTTTAGAAAATCTACTTCAAAGTAAAACAAACCAAATTTTAAAATGTAAAAAAATAAAGAGGTCAAAAATGATCGCATATTTGCTTTCCTTTGACCTATTTCAAGTGGATGCACTTTTACTCACAATCTATTTTCGCAAGATTACAAAAGACATAACTTAAAAATGTCTTCTTTAATCAAAGTGAGACAAAAGCGACGAGGCAATCCTCAGAATGACTTGACTTTTTGAATTTAATTTTCAGTAAAATCTGGCATATAGAATTTCCATTTAAAAAGCAAATTTCTTTCAAATTAGTTTAGCTTGGGAAAGTTGTTCCGCCCAAACTATATATCAATCAAGGAAAAAGCTACTAGGGTTTTATCTGTAACATTTAATTTGAAAATATGTCACCTTTTCTTGCTCACTCTAAATCGTATGCAGGGCGTACTATACTCTAAGTTTAGATTATAGTGCACCCAGATTTTAGACCCAAGAAAAGTCCCAGGATAAAATAGTACTAAAGTAGCTTTTTTAAGCACCTGTTACGTTCTCCAAGAGTCCAAGTAAGTACTACCCTACAAAAGAACAAAAAAACTACTATTTTTCAAGCCAAATATTTTTCTGCAATTAGGCACTCTTAAAAAAACATTCTTTCGGATTTTGAAGAGCTCTAATCTAAATTAATTTTAAATTACCCCCCTCCCCGCTCCAACCAACAAAAAACAAAGTAAACAACAACAACAAAAGAAAAGCTTATCCCATCATTCATCGGTAGTTTCTAAAATTCACGCAATCTGATTGGTTTAAAAAACGATGCAATTTCTTATATTTTGAAAACAGTGCAATATCGACGAAAAACGAAGCAAATATCGAGAAGCCATGACTGTAAAAGTTTTTCATTTTCGAACGCATTGCACATTGCACACAAAGAACTTCAGGAAGTTTTTCAAAGAAAATGAACTTTCAATGATGTTTTGAAGCTAGCGAAAAACCAGTTATCGCATGGTTTTTCTCGTGCAATATTGCAAATATTTTTCTCGTTCATTTATTTTCACTGTTATTTTCATTTGCCTAAAGGCTCGTGAAAATAAAGAGTGAAAATAAAAGAACTCGAAAAATATTTGCCATATTGCACTCGAAACCATGCGATAACTAGCACTTATTGGAATGAATTACATGTTGAATATGTCCTGTTTTTTTAATATTTGCATTTTTCCATAAAATAGAAAATTGTGGCAAGCAATTATTATGTCCAAAAATGTCTTTCCTCTCAATTGAAGGTGGAGCAAAAAATAATTTTTCTCAATGCAAGGCGCCGATTCCAGTAAACATCGAAAGTAGAGACAGACATCACACTCAGCATGAATATTGTCTGCTTCAAAAGACATTAATTAAAATGGCGCGTGTAGCTATATCATAGACGATTAATATGTTTTTTTAAATGAATGCTTTTTGAAATTTATAATTGTGAAGCGTTTCTATGATGTTTAACCATTTGAAGCAAGGATAACTGGCCATATGAAATGAATGAACTTGCCATATGGAATGAATGAACTTGACATAAGGAATGAATGAACTTGTCATATGGAATGAATGAACTTGACATAAGGAATGAATGAACTTGTCATATGGAATGAATGAGCTTGACATATGGAATGAATGAACTTGTCATATGGAATGAATGAAGAAAACACAGTCGAACTCATGTAATTCGAACTCATAAAATTCGAATCATCATGTAAATCGAACGAATTGTTAGGTCTCTTGCCATTCGATTTTTATGAATTCGAATTCCTACAGTTCGAATGATCTGCTTGTAAATCAAACAAATTCTTTGACAACTTTCCATTCGATTTTCATGTAATTTAAACTCCAATGACTCAAACCATCTTTTAAATCCAAAAAACTTGTTTTCTCCTAGGCATTCTATTTATAGATACGAATTCGAACTCCTGTAAATCGAATAATCGTGCCTACCGCAAAAATTATTTGTCTATATTGGAAAGTTCGTTTGGTGATTCACAATACTGTTCTTGCCCAATGGAAACTTACTGAATTTTATTAACAAGAAGTGATATACAGTAAACGCTTGATAAGTGGAACCCCGGATAAGTAGAACTCCCGCTTAGTGGAACTAATTTTGCTGGTCCCTTGGATTTTTTAACTGGGATCTACCATCGGATAAAGGGATCTTTCGATAAGTGGAACCATTTTTCTCGGATCCATAGAGGTTCCACATACCAAGTGGATACTGAATAGTAGTTACCGATAAACGCTACGGTGCTACCTGTAATTACAATGTAATTAACTGGTAACAATTATTTTCCTTTACTGACATTCTTTATAGCTATATGCTAGCTGCACGCAGCGTGAACAAGATTAGAAGAGTAGAGAAGACATCTTGGATATATCCCGAAGATTGGAAAATTATTATTTAGGTGAGGCTTTTTTCTGTTAGTATATCATTTATTGAATGCTAGATTTAAAATCAACTCTTTTTATAACCAACTGGGACAACAAACAAATTATAAAAAAATGTTTGTGCAAATTTCTAAATTTTGTAGATTTGGATTTACAATTGATACTAGCAGATCTACTATTCAGTCTCTGAAAATTAAAAAATCTTCAATATAGCTAGGTGTCGTAGGGTCAACATCATTCTCAGAACTTGGCATTATCAAATTCGTTCTGAATCAGTTTTTCATTTTTGTGCTTTTTCTTATGAGCCAAGAATAGTCTAAGAATTCGTTTAGAAATGTACACAAAAAGTTGTTTATCTGTCCCCTATGCTCTCAGTTCCCCGGATGTTTTTTGGAAATTATGACTGATATCAATTATATACTAATGAAAAACAGAGTTTTAATAAATAACGACCATTTAGCAAATCGAGTCACGCGAACAGATTTGTATATTGTTTACATAAGTCAATTAAATAAATTTTCAGGAAATCCTAGCGTGCTCTATTGCAACTATTGGCAATGCTCAAATGAATCTTAAACTCTGCAAGATTTTATTATAAACTTTTTCAACGAAGGCACGAGTTTATTATCATTTGTACATAATGCAATCTGCTGAGTCTTTCAATGTAGGGAGTGTTTCATATTGCAAAACAAGTATTTTATCATTATTTAGATAATTAATATATTTTTCATTTTGATTTAAAGGAGATGCCAGAGATGTATTTATAAAAGATTTTGTAGGTTTTTACAAAAGTGGAAAAGGATGTATGGTTTTTATGCAAACTAATTTAATAGTATCAATTTCAAAACAATGTTATACACTAAAGTTATGGTATATAATGAAAATAACTACACTAGCTCATCAAAACACTAAGGCTTTGCCGGCAGAAACTTGCAACGCTACTAACCTTAGGTAAGTTATAAATCTTGTTTTTTTGTTGATGTTCATTATTAGCACAGATACTTTTGTGAATAACAAAAGAGGATAAATAAAGCAAAAAATTATTAAACCAGGGTACTAGGTACGATAAATTGTATTGAATTGGTCCATGTTTGGCAAGTAGAAATTATGCGATTGAATAATTAATTCTTGAATATTAAAATTTAGCAAATTATCCATTGCCTTACATACTTAGAAAAACTGAAAAGACAGACTAAAGGGAAGAGAATAAGGGAAAAGTAATGGCGACTGTTTTCGTAATCAATACTATGACTTGCGATTCATTTCTTGCAGATTTATATTCAGTTTTTCCCTTGCCTCCACTAAATTAAAAACAATATGAAATGGTAAAAAGTTGCTCTAAGAGTAGGCCGAGAAAAAAAGGTTAGTTCATGTTGCATTTATCCTTGGTTAATTATCCTAACGTTTTTTATTTCAGATATACAATATTTCGAGAATGAATTTTCTCATTATCGTGGTATCTATCCAAGTGATTTTGGTTACAGTCGAGACAAAACCCATCCAAAAGAATATTTTTGAAGATGCTCGATCGTTCAATTCAAAAATCAATGCAAATATCCAAACACTGAAAGAATGGAACTGTAACGAAAAATGTCGACAGCAAGAAGATTTGTTGAAAATCTTGACAGAACATCGAAATGCAGGGAAAAGGGGGCGTTCAGTATTGGTTAAAGATCCAATGGCTCAATATTTTATGATATAAATATTAACTTGACGATATTGTAATTGGAGTACTTAAGTCGCAGCATGGTAACGTATATGGATACTAAGGACGAATAGTTTTCCATGCACACGAAATGCGACAAAGAATGGTGAAGAAAGCGACATAGGGTTAAAGAAGGATTTGAAACATTCCAAATATATTCTGAAGTATGTTAAAATATGACTTGCAAAAGTATCTTAAAATAGTAAAATTATAATCAATTAAAAATCAAGATTTTAAAAGGACTGAATTAAAAATTTCATCAGCGACTTGGTTAGTCTTTTCAGAAAAATTAAATATTGAATATATGCCTTGTATATATTAATATAAAACAGAAATTATAAATAAATGAGAGTATAATAATATATTGAAAGTAAATAAAAATAATGTTTTTTTTCTTGAACGACTTGAACAAAAAACTATAGAATGATATAAGCCATAACGACTGGTTTGCCCAAGTACAGTATTAGTATTATAGGATTTTTAAAAAATTTCCTATATTGATGACTTCATAAGCTATTTTCACAGAAATACAGAAAACATATATATCTAAAACCATTTGAGATGTAAATGTGCATAGTTTGTTTACTAAAGGTAAAATACAAGTGACGCTAAAAAAAAAAAAAAAAAATTGACTTTACTATGGTTTTTGAAAATTGACTTTATTATGTTATCATCGACTGTTGTCAAGACAACAAATGATTAGCTTTTTTGCCAAACAATTCTCAAAGTCATCTAGGGTATAGTTGTATCAAATTTGGTTGCTAAAAGCAAAATATAGGTAAAGTCACAAAAAAATAACATTAAATTGACCTTTCGATGGCGCAATAAGCTGTTGCCATAGCAACCGACGGCTCAGATTATTAGAACCATTCGGGGTACATGTGTACCAAGTTTGGTTGCTAAAAGTGAAGTACAGGTAAAGTATAAATAATTTTAAATATTGATATTTTGATAACGTTATAGGCCGTTGCCATAGCAACCAACCTTAAAAATTGGTACAGAAAGCTTCAGAACCACATAGGATATATGTGCTCTAAGTTTGGTTTATCGGCATTAATTAGTTTCACCAGGAAACTACAAAAATATATCCTTCTGTTTTTGCACTTGATTAACTCTTTTGTACTTCTCCCACTAGGTGCGTTTTAAAAAGGTGAGAAAAAAGTAAAAAAATAGTTAGTTTCCATTGCAATCAACCGTCCAAATTGGTCTTAACATTTTCAGAATCATCTAAGGTATAAGTGTACCAATTTTGATCTTTTATTTCATTTTAATTTTCAAATAAGGCATGCTCACCTGCAAATAGGATTCCTGTAGCTACGCAAATTATATATAGATATGTGGTTTACCCCATATTCGTTTGAACAGATCTTTCGTTGTGTTTCTTTCTTTTTATGATGTTCATGCAGAAAATTACTTTATTACAAAATTACTTTATTAAAATCAAACAAGAAAATCTTTCAACGAAAGATTTTCTAGATCTGTTATCATTAAAAGCATAGTACCGTAATGCCTCGATTAAGCGCCCGGGCGCTTATAAAATTTTTGAGGCTTTTGGGTGGGCGCTTATTCGAGGGGGGCGCTTATACGAGGGGGGCGCTTATTTAAAAAATAGATTTGAAAGTAATTCAAAAAGATTGCAATTAATGAAAATCTTTTTCATTGATACACCTCTTTTCTTATTCTTTGACAAAAAACAAATAATATTGAAACTAAAAATGAAACAGTGCTTCTAACAGCTTCTAATTCCATATTTGTCACCAATTTTCCTTGACTCTCATTAATATTTTTATCCAAAATTCTCATATGCGCCTATTTCTAAAGCTTAAATGGTGGGCGCTTATTTGAGGGGTGGGCGCTTATTCGAGGGGGGCGCTTATTCTATAATTTCGACTACAGTGTGGGCGCTTATTCGAAGGGGGCGCTTATACGAGGGGGGGGGCGCTTAATCGAGGCATTACGGTAATATGATCTGCAAAATGTAGCTTGACGGTAAGGTACTCGGCTCACGATTGATGAGTTGCAGGTTCGATCCTCGCACTAGCCAAGAATCTTTTCTTTGTCCAACGGTGTCTTTCTCTAGGAAAGATTTCAAGTCAGTCAGTTCTTGCTCCCCTATATCAATCAACACTTATTAATAGCGTAACGTGAGATATCCTACCTTACTAAGATAAATTTTTCTGTATAAAAACTGCATATATTAAGTTGTGGTCAAACTTAAAAAAATTTTAAATCTTAAATCTTAAATAAGTAGACTTCT